>JABSMR010013542.1:0-10885 GCA_018902295.1 Dusona sp. PSUC_FEM 10030013 | reverse complement strand
TAATCATTTTTTGATAATTTTATTATTGCATATCACTGTTCGTAGCGTCTCCTAAACGTATAAATTTTTTCGAATTTTTTGCGAAGCCCTAATTACTGAAATTTTTATGGAACAAAATTACTGGCACGAGAACTTGTGAAATTCATCTCTAATGTGACTTATTTCGATTCCTTACAAACTCATAATTAGCTTTCTGTAATTAATGAGCAATTACACTAGGCTGTGATTATCAAATTACAATTTATTTCTGCAGTCTTGTTACGAATTCTAAAAGTGGTATATTTTAGGAGAATCAAGTCTTTGGGTTATGAAATATTTGAAAAGCAAGAAATAACGTGACTGGCCTATGTCCAAATGTTTGAAATGCTCGTTCCAAAAATTTCTAATTATAACGTCTGCTCATAAGTTTTGGCCAAATATTGTATCGAAGGATGTTGGTAGTAGGTGATTCACTACAGATTATTGAAGCAACACATGGAAAAAATAATCGGAAATCCTGACGTCGTGGAATCGAGAGATTAATGACGCGTTGTTGTACATATACAGAAAAGAATGTGGATTCGGTTTACAAGCACGTGGATGAGCACGTCTGTGACTCTGCCGTTATCAGAATTGCGTTGAATGTCTGTTGCGAAGACCGGTCGTACGTCATTACTCCTATTACATTTTTTCCGATTTACAAACATTCGGAGAAAACTGTTCGACCATTTATTTCCTTCACAACGGACATTCCACGTTTTTGGCATAGAAAAATCATGTAACTTATCTTCTGAATAATGAATTATTCAATTATTTAACACAACGATATATTATTGCATTTTTTGGGACTGAAATTAAAAGATGAAACTTATTTTATTTATACATCGTCGTCAGAACGAAAATAAGAGAAAAAAATGAATCATTTTGTAGTAGTTTTCAAAGTTACATTTTGTATTATTTTCGCTGTGATAAATCGTAATCTGCAAACGTGAAAAGTTCTTATCGTGCGAGAGTTCCGTTCGGCAGTTCCGTTTATGGTCGCAGTTGGTTTTTTTTTTTTTGAACGCCAAAATCAAACGTCGTGTCAATTTAATCATTGGTCTACGTGGGGTTATTTATCTCACGTCATATGAGTTGTGTCTGCAATTCAAAGCCGAGTCGTTTACGACGATAGTTCGACCAAATGTCCGTAATGTGCGTCTCAAAGTGTCGGACTTCTGCGGATCTATCTTTCATATATCTATAGGGTGTTCCACCAGAGATCATTATTGCCATAGACTTGAATTCGTGTTGAAACTTTTAATTTAATCGGATTCATTTCTTCCTGATTCATTATCAATTTTTAGAACCAACGAAAACACATGTATTCCCAAAACGGTTAGAGATAGAGCAAAATTATACAGGACCATTGTTGGAGAACATCAAATTTCCTACAAAAAAGTCTCATACGACGCTTTTCTATTTTCTCTAGTTTAGTCATAAACGCAGCTTAAAGGGCAACCTGGTTTGAAACGATACGAAGGTCGAACTTCTTTAAGTCTTTTTCCAATACACTCTCACGTCTAAACTACTGAAGCTAGAAAAAATAGGCCTCGTACTTTTTTGTAGAAAAATTTACGCTCAACAAGATTGCTTCAATGCATTTCTACTCTATCTCCAACCGTTTTCGTAGTGCGCGCGATAATTTAAATGTGAGTAATGATAATCTATTTAATGGGACACCCAGTATTATGCGAAAGCCACGCTCATAGTATTTTTTCCTGTCCACTCGAGATACCAATATGTAATCTCATCGGTCGCACATAATTGTTGTTCGATATCGTAGCGATTAAAGAAGCACGTTGTCAGGAATTGCTTTATCGATCGATCAATTGATGAATATGATATCTTATTTCTTCCTCGAGTCACCGGATATCGTGTATTTACGATTAAACTATCTCGTGTTCCTTTTCTGACTATTCGAAACTTCTTTAATCTTCATTATTCACGTAACTATTTCTGGAGGCTTTTAACAAAGCTGATTAAATATTGCAGTCTCCTGAGATTCCTACGGCTTTTTTTAGGTTTTCTTACATCAGCGAAATGGTCGATGTGGTCAAAATTCCTTCACTACAGACTGTCTCCATTTTTTGTTGGAAATTCAAAACATGTTTTATTGTTTTTTCGAGCTTTAAATGAAACAACATATCTCGTCGTTGACACCTTTATATATTTTTGTTCTTAATTCTTGATTTTAAACATCGAGATAAAATTAATCAACAAATACATTTAAAAAAAAGTTTCTACGAGAATGATGTTAACCACGCAAGAAAAATGCCTCCCACATTTTAGTGTTCCATTAGTGTACGTGATTTTCTGTATCTCAAGAATCGAGAATTTCCGCATACTTACGAATGAGAATTTGTAAGATTTATGAAAACCACTGGTGCGGTCATGTCTACAGAGCAATAAAAACTACATTGTTACTTAGTCTCCATTGTTCGGTCTCGGTTTGTCGTCGGAAATAAAGAAGGTTGCTTTTTCTTAGAATAACAAATACTTAATAAATCATTTTCGAATCGATTTTTGTCAATGACTCAACGAAATATCATAAACTATGTTGAAGAGAGTATGATTTTATTGTCCGATTAAATTCAACCCTGAAAGCTGTCGACATCGTGAAATGCATTTAATTGAACCATGATCGAAATCTTGTATGAACTTGCTCGACGAGCGACCTCAGACGATATCTCGATAATCTATATGTATATAAACATACGAAACACGTAATCAGCATGTAATTGAATTTGCTTGTCCTGGGTAGCTAAATGAGTGAGAGAGGGATCGCGGGAGTGAGAAACAGAGAGAGGGATTCGCCCCTATCGAGCAAAGAGATAATGTGGTCTCTGCAGGCAGGTGTGCCTTTCGAGGTGAGATACGAGAGTGAGAGAGTAAGAGCAACCGGTACTACGATACACGTTCTTGTGTTCTTAATATAACAAAACGAGGGGAGAAAATACATTCGCATGTACTTTTATTGATAGATGTGAGCAAGGCGTATTCTTTAACGCTTAGTACAAAAGTCACGTTCTTTTGAGTTTTAGGAATCAAGGGCCGCGGTAGCGGCTCGACACCTAGTATTAAAAAAAAAAATAGCCACCGCGGGCCCTATCGCACTCTTATATAATCGAATAACACAGTTTTCGAGCTTTTTCGATGTATACGAGACGTTCCCTTGGAAGTGGGACCAGTACTTTTTTCTTGAAATAAAAATTGACATACAAATTTTACAATTCTTTTTTTTAATTATCTTTGTAATGATTTTTTCAATGTTTCGTTTCATTGAAGGTCCTGGAGGTCCTGAGTCCATTTAGTTCTGCTCTACATGTGTTTTCTATATTTTTTTAAAAAATTCCAGTTTCCTTTTAAATATAGACGAGAAGAAATGATAAGAATGGTTTAAATTGAAAATCCTGTGGCTTTGAGAACAGATGAATTCCTAATGATAAAACCGACATCGGTCAGCGTGCCCAAATACAGATCTCCACTTTTAAGTGGCAAGCGAAATGACAGACAAGCCTCGACATTGCCCCTCGTGTTTTACTCAGAATGAGAAATAATTGATGAGACAGCGATTGGCCATTTTTCCTACTCAGTTGTTAGCAATTTTAAAGCAACTAAAAAACGAATTTGATTACTGAAAGGTATTTCGGATTGTCAGAGAAGAAAACAATACCGTGCCAATAATTATATTGCTTGAGTTTTCCAGACTGACGAACATTGTATCGTCTCTGTTCTTTGACCACGAAACTGACCGAGAACTCGCCAATGCACGCATATGCAGACATGTGTATACGTACACAAACGTCACTTAGAGACTCTTTGCTCTCTTGTGGCTTTTTCCAATTCGATGTGTCACTCGTACTCGTGGCGTCGTAAAGTTCGTATTCTCTCGATGGGCATTGCATTCCGGAAGCTTTGTGCGGTCTCTTAAAGTGCGGGCTTTTTTAAATACATTCAAAATCGTGGATTTTATATTCTGTTCTTTTTCTATCGGAATGATAATAAAAACTGTGGTAAAAAAAAAACGTGATGTGCTGAAAAAATAAATTGATTTTTTTTTCTTCTTCAAAGAGACGATTGTAATAAGGCAATTTTGTTCAGGTAACGTACACTTTGAAATATAAAAAACTTGTTTAGCTATTGCATGACAAGAATTTGCGTGTCGAACAAAAATGATCATCCAAATTGTGGTCTCCCGTCTCTGTTATTTCTCGATCCTCGTATTTTGATGACCACTTTCGAATTCGAGACTTTTACTGGCGTTCAACACACACGATCGCATGCGAAGAAACTTTCGATCGCACATTCTTTATCGCCTTTTGTTGCATTACATTAGTATAATGCATAAAGACGATCGAAATTGACGTGTTTATCTTGACAAAAATAATTGTTCGACTAATTTAAAAAATCCTTAAATTCGTAGCGTTTATTTGATGGAGGGTTGTTTTAGGTTGGACACTCATCTTGATTAATACATTTTTCAATGGAATTTCAGAGAATACTCTACTGAGCCAGCGGAGCGAAAAAGTAGAGTGATTATTTTTTGAAAATTGTGCTTTTAAATTTGATTTACGAACAAAGTCTTTTATCCTCGTTTTTATTTCGAAACACAGTTTATTTTCGTCTGGCATTTTCACTAATTACTAATTATCATAATGGATTTTAAAACGCGCGAAAAAGATTGATTCGTAATGAAGAAAAGTTACGATCGAGTTTACAGCTAAGATCTACCTCATCTATAATAAAATTGACGTCATGTATTTATAAACATTCGAATCCTCTAGCGTAAACGTTCAAGGAGACAATACATGAGATCCGACTGATAAAAGGATTGCGTGTTTATCACTACCGTGCATCTTGACAAAACTCTAAGTTTATAAGGATTTGTTTGATTCTTACGGAGATTTAATTTTTTTTTTTAATAATACTTTGTAAATATGTAAAACAGTTCGATTATTCTTTACCGAATGTCAATAAAATCGACTTAGTTTTAACAGAAACGCGAGAATTTATTTTGCCCTCGGATGAAAAGGTTGTGAAAGGGTTGCATCATCGATTCTCTAAAGAAATTCCTTACCCTTTGATGTTTTTCGCGATCGCCATATGCAGAATGCTACATGCTCAACCCTTGACCCAGTAGGAAGTCGTCGCATTTTTACCTTCGTAGTTGCTTATCGATTCGTGCTAGACGGGCCGACCTAACGCGATAGGTTGATAAACATGTTCGCTCTGCGATTATACAGACGAAATTGAAAGCACAGCGTTTGGTCCTGAGCCATGAAAAATGAATTACATAACAATGCGAAGCTTTATTAATGAAAATATAAAAATTGTAAAACCCTTGGGTTTGCCTTTTTTTTTAACAATATCGAAATTTTGACATTTTTTCAGATAATTTTGAACAAAAAAAGTGATTAAATTAATAAGATAATAATTAATTCAATTAAAAAACAAACTGTTTTTGCATAATTGAGATTAATTCGAAAACCAATTTCCGATTAAATTGATATAAACCTTTTATGCAGAATATTTTTATGAATTATTATTTGAATCAACAGATAAAAAATGTTTTAATTCAAGTTCACCGACGTTTACAATAAAGCGAATTGACTTGAGTTAAATGAGGATTTGAGATCGAGGCCCTCCTCAATATTGCACAATGCAGTTCGATGCATCGCGGATTAACGACTCGACAAATAGTATTCAGTAAATCGTCACATAGACAGTGTGTGTACGAGCTTGAATGTCTTTTTTTTTGTACGAATACTTTACGTCCGTGTCGTGGATACGACAACATGAATCGACGTAGAGAAAAAAAATGAGGCGATGCGGACAATTATTTAGTTGCATTATGTATGACAGCTGGCTCGTAATTCGCGTGCATTCGTCGCTTGCCAGAAAAATGATACGCAAGTTTTCAAAGGTATTTTGTATAATTGTTTTTTTTTTCCCTCCAAAAATCATTAATACGCAGATGCAAACTCAAAAATATTTTTTAATTTGCAAACAACACAACGTACAAACACTTGTTCGCTACGTAGTTGTAGAAAAATGATTTATAATTATTTTGTAAAAAGGCTGTACTAATAAAGTCAATGGAAAATATTCAGTAATTATATTTAGAGCTATTAACTTCAATAAGTTCAGATCTTTCATTGAAGCAGAAGGAAAATATTGTTGAAAAAAATAACAAATACACAACGTATTATCTAGTTCGGAGAAATAATTATATGAGTGTAAAAATTAAGTATATTCCTCGGTAAGAATCGTACAACAAGATCGTTATGACAAGTGACGGGTCGACCAAACGCGGCGCTCTTCACAACTTGATTGTTATAAATGCCCCCCCTGCTGTAACCGTCGCCTTAATTGCTGCAATTAAAGCGTTGCCGCTTTTGGACTCTCGTCACTTTATGAACTCGAGAGTTATTTTTTAAATGTTCATCGGGTGTGTTGTAGACAGAAAATGACGGATGATCTGTGTTGTGCTTTTCGATCAACAAATCATTTAGATACGTTCGAAAGTGATCGAGAACTGTGAAATATTTAACTTCATCCTATTTACAATTGACCTTAATCGTTAGGATCTTTTTGGGGGATTTTATTCATTTTGAAAATTTGAAATACATCGGTGTTGACAGGTTGAAATAAATGTGTTCAACTTTGAAATCAATAAACACCGATCGAATGCATTGGAAAATTTGCATATTAAACTTTTAAAAACAAGTCACGTAAATGAATTTTGACCGTCTGTGTTTTTCCCACCTGAAAGGTGTCGGAGCATTGTAATGCACCTCGGAGAGAAAGGCATTTATATTGGTTTATCCCAGTGTATCGTAGCAGAGCAATGGCTAAGGCAGTAACTTTGTGGAACAAGGTTGTGCAAAAGCGCGGGTTATGCCGAGGATTTCGACCTGGTTTTATAAAACTGTTCATGTACTATTAAACGGTGTCTGCAAATTCTGAACCTTCGCGACAGTTGTACTTGTCGACTGCAACATACGTGAACCTCAAGAAAATAATGATTAAACCTTCAGAGCCTAGCGTGCCATATTTGGCACTTTCACTTCAGACCATTCTCACAGGGAGAGAATTCAAATGGAAAAATACTGTGCAGTAATAGAAATCGGGGACAACCTTGAATTTTTGTCAGTACTACTGAGCAAAATGCAAATTTTTATCAAAATGAAATATTTCATTTTGAATTTCTTATGTTATACAAAAAATCTCATTTTATTTTCATGAAAATGTTCATTTTGCGCTTTAGTAATAATCACGAAAATTCAAAATTAAACCCTGTTTCTATTACTGCACGGTAATGTTTCAATTCTAATTCTGTCCGTGCTGAAATCGTCAATCGACGATTTCTATCATTTATTTTGCACATTCCACTAATTTCGCGTACCATTTTTGCGACCGTGGATAATCGAACATGCGAAAGTATTTTTTACGATAAGCACGACAGCCGAGCAGAATCAAACTTTCTATTCGTGAAAAAAATGATAAGGTCCAATTTGAAAAAAATTTCTCTCGATAAATTTTAAGAAATAAAAATCGTTCTCGTACACTGAGCATACGATGGTATTCCAATTTATGCAATGTTGAAGATGAGCATTAATATGAAGTTGAATTTACACCATCGCAAGGTGTAAATTCCTCTTCCTGTGACTATTTCAACTCAAAAACTGCTGATTATTAAAATTCCGAATTTTTTCAATAAGGTTTGACGGAGGCACGTTTTAGGTTCATCGCAATCTAAGTTTCGGACTCACAGGGTTCAAAAAAGACGAATTCGAGTGGTAGACAAGGTTGCAAAATTTGTAGTGAAAACAGTGCATTACTCATTACTTTTTTACCATTACTCATTAACCCGTAGTAAGCACACTAGTGCAAATTTGCACCACCGAAAGGGTATTTTTAGAAAATGTTTGTTTTAATTGTGACGTATTTTCACTATATAAATATCATTTTTCACATTCGAGACTATTGCCATTGGATTCGTGGGGATTTTCACTACAAGAAACTCTGGTTATCAAATACTTTTGGATTATTTATGCAAAAGTTTGACAATGCGAAATCCCAAATCGTAATAGTGTGGTTGGTATCTATGCTCGATGGAAGTGTGGTTACTACGGGTTAAATGACATTTTAATGACTAAACGTATTTTTTCCCATTAACTATTAAATTCTAATGGTTGATAACTTTTTGGTGGTACCCGAACATTACTCGGTTATAGCGATAACAGCTTTGACTTCGGGCGGAATGTCCCAATGGCAGTAACCTAGGGTTACACGGTTACTAGTAGCAGTAGCAGTTTCCGTCCGCTCCAAAATGATCTAATGGTGGTGACCGAGAGTTTCTCGGTTACAAGTAGGGGTGGCGGTTTTCGCCGGGGTGAAAATGACCCAATGTCAGTATCTCACCATTTGGTTAGCGGTTTTTGGGCTGGGTCGAAACCGCTGCCGCTCCTAGTAACTAAATAACTTTCGGTTACTGCTAATGGGTCGTTTTGACCCAGTGTACCATTTTGGCCCCGTGGATTATTCCGACCCGAGCATGGGTCATTTTGACCCAGAATGTCATTTTGGCCCAATATGTTATTCTGACTCATGGAACTCTTAATGAAATGTATTGCCGAGACCCCTCGGCGAAACTCTTTTTTCTGCACGGGCGAGTAACCTTAGTTTTCTATCCTTGGGTCATTTTGACCTAACGCCTTTGGTAATTGTTAATGGAAATTTTTCCCATAAACCATTTCAATGTAATGGATTGTAATGGGTACATATGGAAATTTCGGATTTTTGGGTTTTTGGTAATCCGAGTCGGGCTGGGTTTTCGGGTACCGAGAAGTCCCGGCGACGGATCAAGTTTTCTTAATATTTCAAAGTGCGACCAGCATGTCAAAAATTGATAGATCGAAATAAAAATAGTGAAAAAAAGATTTGCATCGTTTTTTATCAGCTCTTCAGAGAATTTTTACTCAAATCCTATTTCCTAACCGTTCATGACAAAAATATCGAAAAAGAGTTGAAAGAAATGGCTTGTTTTAAATTTTGGAGCAAAAAATAAAAGAAACCGTGTTTTCGGTTTTTTTTCGATCAGAACACATAAAAAAAGGTGGTGAAAAAACAAAGTGAACATTATATTAGAAATGAGTAATTAAAAATAATATTTGTTTCGTTGTGATCTCGTTTCTATTAATATAATCGATAAAAACAAAGGTCCATTTACCCGGCACTGAAGCAAGCTCTCCAGCAAGCTTGTGAATGCATTATCGATGTGCCGTCCAACTGCTCGTACAGAGGGATTGCTAGTTTACACCCTGTCGACTATACAAGCCTATATAGAGCTGTTTATTATTTATAAGTACGCTCGTGTGAGTTTATATTTTCAGCGTGAGGATAATACTTCGACCTTATGACAACCATAAATCCCTGTTCGCGTACCTGACAAAGGTGTTTTCTCTCCAAAACTACATGTTCTCGAATAATTTGCAATTCATGACAAAAGGGTAAAACCCACGCCGTTCGAAATGTGACGTGACATAGGTTACGATATCCCTCTTGAAAAATTGAAATAAAAAAACACGGCGATTGTAATTTATCCCGAATCAATTATCAATAATATACTCGCGAATAATTGCTCATTTATACAGTAATTACTTATGTATATGAGTGAAATAATTGATGAAAATACGCATTCCTCGTAGCTACCTGAATAAACATTGATTTCGGTGAGATTGGCGTAAGTTTGATCAATTTGTGCATCCCACACTTGTCTCGACGTCCAGCAAGGAATTGTGAGAGGAATCTTCCAAAATTCCCTCTGCGAAATACACCAGACTTTATTGTTTTTTCTCTGAGACGAATGCTTCGAAATGTTTTATAGAAAATTGCATTTTTTATTAAATCCTAAATGATGTTTGAAAGGAATTGATCAAGTTTTTGTAAAATAACTGAAAAACTACATTTGTTTTATCAATCAAGCACGTATAATTATTTTCCTCGAATCCAATTAGACATTTCCTACCGTTTCGAATGATACTCCAATTAAATATTGTGTATCAGTTGGAAGTAAATTCCACGAATTGCCAAGCCGCTTATAGAAACCGAAGACATTCGCTATTTCGAGATTCAACGTTTTCAATGCAACGATCAAATATTGGATTTGAACCGCATGGGAAATGCAAGCTGCTACGCAGCCCACGAGATACTTAATATAAATATAAAAATAACTTGGCAACTATTAATTCGAAACTAGAGACATAATCGTAAATTGATCGAACTTTAATGGAAAATTTTGTACGTTGATAACAAGCACGTAAGAAAAGTTATAAAGATCATTTATTTAATCGAGTAATGAGCTATGTACCATAAAAATGATAAACATTCGAAATAATTGCCTCATCACAATAACCAAGACAAATAGCAATGAATAAAGTTGATAAATGATATTTCGTTGCCCACAAATATACAAGGACTTTATCATTTTTTTTCCATCGAAGCAATAAAGGATGCATGACTCATGCAATTAAGACAGATCTTTTTTTCTCGTACAAATTTTCCATTAACCAAAAGACTTTCGCAATTTTACAATTCACGAATAAACAATCGAACGTAAGTTCTCTTACGTTCGATTATTACGGTCGTCGTTCGTTTTATCGTTCGAACAACGAGAAATCAGTTTTTAAAAAAAATGTCAAATCGTTAGAAGAATTTAATAACAAAACCATATTTTTTTGATAGAACTCGAAGAATTTCATTGAAAAGAAACTTCAAAACTGGATTATTAAGATGGAAATGAAAAATAAAAGAAAAAGAAAATTGTTATCAATTGTTGGAACAGTTGATAAGATTGGAGCTG
>JABSMR010013531.1:0-10891 GCA_018902295.1 Dusona sp. PSUC_FEM 10030013 | reverse complement strand
CTTATTAATTTTTTTCAGAATATTCCCTTTATTTCAGAATTTTGGCAATAACTTTTGAAAAATTCATAAAAAATCACGAATTTTGGACACTGTTTTGTATAAAGATTGAATATCATATAGACGATATTTCCAAGGTATTGAACGAACAGTTTCTCAAATATCGCCAAGAAAACATTTGAAGAGAGGAATTTAAGAAATAAAAAACAAGTTGCGAAAGAATTCAAAAGTAGTCTAGAAAATCAACTAATTCATTTTCTGAAACGAAAAAGAATATCATCTGATTAGTTGTTGAACAATTTTTTTTTTAACAATTTTGTTTAAATTTTTCGATAATTTTATTATTGCATATTAATATTCGTAACGTTTTCAAGATGGCTGATTTTTTTTGAAATTTTTTTGCGAACCGCTAATTACTGAAATTTCTATAGAACAATATTAAGAGCATGAAAATATGTGTGATTCATCCTTAAATGCAGTTGCAGAGAGTGCAACGATCTATCTACGTGTCGAAAAGTAAATAGCAAAATTGGTGATTTTTTGAAAATGCAAAATGCAAATCACTCTCGCTGAGTTCCCTTGGCACAACACCCCTTGTCATGAATATATTTCTCGACATTCGTGTTGACCTTTCGTATATTCGTAACGCGCATGAAAATATAATTAGTTAAAGCAAACGATCGTTAATAAAAATTGATATTCGATTAGTGAACGAACGGTGTTAATATTCCTGTGATGTTAGAATGATGATTATTAAAATAATGAATAAAAGTAATAAAAAAAATGAATTAATTTATTCATCGTACGGCAATTAATCTCGTCAGATCCGTCGCGACAATTGGGACGTCCGTCACAACGTCGTTTTGCGTCGAGGCACAATCCGTCGCCGCATCGATAAGTTCCAGCCGGACATTCCGTTACTACAAACGCCATATTCATATGTATTTTTAAATTCCCATCGATAATTGTGAAATATTGAAAACAGAAAAAAAAACACTACGTAAAGTACGGTATTCTGAGGGCTAAGCCAAAGCCCCGTGCCCACTATTTCCACAAGAATTCGACGGAGAAAAAAAATATCTCAACGCCAAGAGAACGGTAATGTAACAGTAAAGAAGAGTGTCAGAAAGAGACAGAGAGGGTAGTAACAAATTGTCGTCATGCGCTTCCAAGAGCTCAAAAAAAGAGGAGTGATCTATTTGTGTAATGGTGATTTTTAAAAAATATTGACACGATCCACGTGCATCGGTCACGCTAAACTGTCAATAATATCTAGCAATAAGTTTTTCTCTTTCAATTCAATTTTTTCTTTCCAACCTTGCTTGTCGTAGTATATCTTTATCCGCAGATTGAATAATAAAAAATCTGAAATTGGTCAATTATATAAATGCTTACGATGCATAGAGTTTCATGCGTAGTATAGACATGGATTTGGAAAATAGAATTTCATATTCGTCATTCATCACTTAAAACTATAAATACAATATGCATTTGTCGAGTCCAACTCTGAGCATAAAAAACGCTCATTGTTCCTTACAAAAAAAAAGTATCCTGGAAACGAGCATTCCCTAACAAACGTGACGAGCTAAACGGAAAGGAGACAAAAATAGAGAGCGAGACAGTGAGAGATGAAATTCGATTATTTGTGATGCTGCGAGTCCCTCAAGTTGCAGGTATGAAAGAAAATAAAATTATTTGTGATTCAAGAGGAAGGAGTGATCATCAGTCGAAAAAGAATGTGATAATAGTGAAAAGTGTTTGTTCTTGTGACAGAGTGTGGTCGAGCAGGCAGGGCGAGGCAAGCCACATTTACGTAACGCAACATTCGTGTTATTTTTTTTTTTTTTCAATTTAGTTTTTTCATTCTTATTAGGATTGTTACCGCATCCGATCTCATCCGATCCATCCGGGCAATGGACCTCCCCGTCGCACCTTTCATTCTCCGGAATGCATTCGCCGCTGGCGCATTTCCACTCGTCGATTGCGCAGAGCCCTTTTTTCCAGACACAGATTACGAGTAAAGCTCACGGGTAAAGCTCCAATTTATATGTACGTATTAACTTAGCGACTATTTTCAAAATTATTGCAAGCATCTACATTTTTTCACACATTTTCTTGTCTCGATCGTTTCGCGACTAACGATATCAGGGTATATAAAAATTAAATTAACATTTGTGTTTTGCCTAAGATGCTTTTTCGTTCGTTTTAATAAGCTCTTACCGCAATCTTTTTCGTCACTGTTATCAAGACAGTCGAAGACATTGTCGCACTTTCGACGAAGCTGAATGCACGAGCCGTCGTCGCAACGAAACTCGGTGCTCAAATCACATTCTCTTTGCCCGGTCCATGGTCTCTCGGTGATCCCATGCCTCGTTATTTCCGTGTCTACTCGCACACATATACCACATAGTTGCCACATTTTTCTTTTCAATGTCGAATAATTAAAGCACACAAAGCAACTAGAGGATAGGTGGACAGAGAGCTCGAAGAGAGTGCGAAATGATGAAGATGGAAAAAATGTTAAAGTTGTTCGGAGTTAAGTGATAAGTTTTTTTTTTTTATCGATCAACGATCCTCTGAGAGTTTAATCGGTAAATTGAATACTTATTCGATGGGATGCTTGAGCGCCTTGAGCATTTAAAGATTTGTAGTTTTATATTATTAGTATTATTTATAGACGTTAATTAAAATTTTCATTTTAATAAGTGCTTTTTTCAGTGAATATGCAAATTACCACTTTGAGGTAAAGACACGTTTCAATGAATATTAAACAGTCGAGTTTAAGCAACTACGGAGTAGCATTTCGTCGTCGAATTCTTTTGAAATGAAAATATTAATTTCTTTCTACACTTTTGATAATTTACTATTACTCTCAGAGTATCGTGACACCGATTCTGTCGAGGTGAATTTTTTTTTTTTAACGTTTTTGTATACCACAGATGAGAGATAGAGCGTACTGTTATGAGTGACGTTGTGTGTAACGTTTTCGGTGGAGGAACCAGGACAATCCTCATCGCTTCTGTCTGGACAATCCGGATGACCGTCACACCTGTAGAAGCCTTCGATGCACTTGCCCCCTGAGCCGCATTTGAACTGGGTAGGTGTACATTCCCGGTCTGTTATAGAGCGACAACACAGATGTAAATGACGAACGAAAGAACAAATGAAAGAGGCAACTCGCGAAGCTTCGTAAGCAGAATTGCAGGTATAGACAAATATGAAAGGACAATTTTATTAAGTATGGAAGAAGATATTTTCGATTTGAATTTTGAAAAGAAAGAAAAACACAATAAACGATAGTTGTACGTAGAAATTGTGCACGACAATACTAAGAAAAAATATGGTACCGTGGGTCAGGAAAAAAAATGAATTATTCCGAACTTTATGAACTGAATGCCAAAAAGCTATGTGCACATAATTTACAAAAATCAAATAAAAATATGTATGAATTTCTTATCAATCAACTTTTGGACGAAACTATAATGTAAACATCGGTAAATGTATGTCAGCGGATCAATTAATTTCTGCGAGCAATAACCACGCGGGTATACGTAAGATCCAAGAACGCGAAAAATTTGCATATATTCCGAGGAAAAATGACGAAGACGATGTTGAGCAAATTTATGACATGGAAAATTGTATAATCGATAGATTATCTTCGCCAAACCAGGAACATATGAGAATAACGATGAGGAGTGCTTTCAAACCGTGTGGGTTTTATAGTCTCCGGCTGTACGAGAAGTGTGAATATACTGTGAGCTGATTGGACGAAGGAGTGTACACCGGTGCGCTGATGAATTCACGGTTAATTAAATCGGTCCTTATTATTTTTCCAAGGCATAAAGTTAAACCAATTAACTATTTCGTAAGAGCTACATTGTTTATTGTCGTTAGGAATCTTCAAGAACGACATCCGTCGAGACTCTACAACGAGAGGTTATAATCTCGAGTACTTCACGCGTGTCGTTTCGCTCGCAATGATGTACCAACAAATTAATTATACATCAGTTAAAATCTAGCAAAGGGCAACATTTATCAAGATTTTACAATAGTTTACGAGTGAATACACAGAGATACAACTATCCGATTAGATCTAATGTTCCAGCTAGTGTATTTTACGGTTATTCCCGATTATTTACAACCAACAGAGTTTTACAATGTTGATATCCGTATATATTTTTGCAAGTAAAAGAAAAAGAGAGGATGAAGAGGTGGAAGATGAATAAAAAAAAATCAGTGAAAAAGGATATCATTCAGGAACTACGGGAAATGTATTTGTTACAAAGTTCCGCGCATCATTAATTATTGTCATACAACTAATTAGAGTGTTGGTCGTTGGATCCGGTATTAATAATGATGAGTCAGGCGAAACACTCGTTAAAAAAGTGAATAAATAAATATCGTTGGGTTTGAATTATTTTATGGCTTGAGAGCTTCTGATATGTGGCAATCGAGGAAATTAATTGAAAAATCCAACGGAACGACCGGACTTTTAGGATTCTATGATTAGACCGAGTGAGTCAGAGAAAATCATCAAGTCCAAGAATAAATTAACACCGAATCCAAATCCATATGCATACATTTGTCATGTAAGTCATCATTGGAACGTGAGCAGAAGCAAGGAATTTGTGAAAATTCGAAACTCGACAAATTCGCACACGTTTAAGCTTATTACAGATTTATCAACATCTGTAATCGATGAAGACAATTTAGAACAATCAAAAGATCAAACGTGTGATACTTGGCAAATTACGCATTATCCACGTTGTAAGGAAAAGGGTTTTCTTTAGTACCGCAATGAAGCTCGTCCCCTGCCATTGGGCAATCGTCAATCCCGTCGCAGACCGAGCTCTTTGGTAAGCAAGAGCCATCCTCGCAGGTGAAGTCCATTGAAGGGCACGGGGCGAAACCTACGATGGGCCACTGGTAAAACAGACCCTCGGATACGCCCATACAACGTCTCGACATTCAGACAATCGTCTTGAAATTCTCTTTAGCCATATGGATTTCGAGATTCATTTTGTAATTATAAGTAGCCACGCGAGTGGAAATTTCTTTTAAAAGATATCTCATGTCAGCATCAACGTAATTTCCCTCCGTAGGGAGCATTGATAACCGCAAAAACATTTTAATTCATCTTTCTACGAATATCATTTTTTACACCCATTTGCTAAATGGTTTTGAATATCATTTCGAACAACTGGCGTTTTCAATTTGGTTACAGACCGGAGTCGAAAGTGATTAGTTCGTTTTTGGTACAGCGACGATTGTCTTGATCGAAACGATGAACCAAATATTCTGTACAAGCTATCAACACAGATTATACACTTAAAGCAGGAAGATATATAGAATATGGTATGGGGATATATAGGAATAATTATAATATGACATTAAAAGCGCCTCAAGCCCCTGTAACGACACGTTACTTTACAAGTTTACTCCGAAAGCGTTCTAACATGTAAAGCTTGTCAAATAAAGCCGTTACGAGGCGTATGTCATATCGTTACTATTTACATATTGTACATGTGTCCATTTCTATTTGTATATGTGTGTATATGCATGTGTATTATTTATGATGAGGGTATAAAAATCTGTATTGGAGAAAAGAGATTTGATGAACCGATGAAGAGAGTGAAACCTGTGAAGATGAAATCTTCAAATTTCTTATAATAAATATGTATAATAACATTCAGGTTTTATTTACAGTTGAGATTTTCTTGTATCTTCTATACACATAAGACGTGACGCATTAAAATCCCATAATAGAAGCATCTCGTGACAGATCCAAAAGTTTTAGATCCCAATTTGTCGTCGAGCACGAGAAAAGAGCCCTGCAGTTTTTGTACAGCTTCGAGCATTCATCCCTCGGTTTTACGGAACCCAGAACAATCATGGTATCCCAGAGTACACATATATTGTTCAATAATTCATGCCTGGTTCGTCTACCTAGGCATAATGAAGGATCCTCATCGTCACCGTCAATGCAATCGACAAAACCATCGCACAGTAGATCCTCCGCAATGCATTCACCATTGTTGCACTCGTACTCGAATTCTTCTAAACAGGGACGTCTTCGAGTTGGCCTTCGCGCCCTCGTATATGGACGATTGGTCGTCGTCGTTGTTATCGTATACCTGAGTCGAAATTTATTGCTATAATCTCGAAGAACTTCGTTCCTCCGATCGATGTAATCGTCGCAATCCGTCTCGTCCGAACCATCCTGGCAATGGAGTATTCCATCGCAAGTGTTTTCAATCTCAAGACACGTGGTCTCGTCACAAGGATGCTGATCACTTCTGCAACGATCTATATCCATGCGTTGGCGAATACGATCAAGACGCCATGTCAATATGGCTAGAACGCCATGACAATTAATCTCATCGGTACCGTCATTACAGTTCTTCACTCCATTGCACACTTTGTCTTTGTCTATACACTTGTAATGATCGCAACGATATTGATCGTCACGGCATAGAGCTTTTATTATCAGTCTTTTGAAGGATGGCGCTCTTACAGTAAAACTATTAGTCGTCGAATCATATCCCTTTGTGGAAGTTTTTTTTACCGTCTTTTTCGAGTTTTCATCGTTATTGAGATTAGTGAACCAGGGATTCCAAATGACCCAAGTGCTCTGCGTAGTCGTTGACGCAACGGAACTCGCAGTATTTAGGGATCCATTTTGTCGTCCGTGAATCGGTATAATCTCTTCCGAATCATTCATTGTCTTATTAACATTGCTATCCGAGGAAGTCGAAAAACTTTGAGGTATTCCTACCGCATTTTCAATGCTCGGAAATTCTTCAAATGTTTCCAAGGCGGAAGATTCGTTGGAATCTAGTTCATGATTTCCGGCTATTTCGGTAGAAGACCTTGATTGTAACCGTTCGGTTGAGGATGCAATTAAATTTTTCACAGTTATATTTGAAGATTTTCGTGACGCGAACAGTTTTTTTAACCAACAGTCAAATGAATCACAATCGCTAGGTGTCGACATAATAAGTGGAAAAGCCGTTTCCGGTTCTTCACTAACCGTAGACAGAGTAGTGCTCTGGGTTTCGGAGGATTCAACATCCCAGCAACCGAAAAAATCATCACAATTTTTGGTTTTTTGGGTTGAAGAGGGTTTCACTGAAATAGGTAGCGCACTTGTCGTTTTAAGTTCGTCCGTAGTCTCTGCACTAGTCGGTATGCGGTTTTCAAGAGATTTCTGAAGGCCACAGAAGATATCGAAATAACCGCAAGTTGTTTCAGTATTTGGTAAATCCGATGTTGACATTAAATTATCTGGATTGTTTGTGCTGCTCGTCGAGTTTAGTATCTCTTGGTCGTCAGAGCTGAAAGTTGTTAACGACTTTGTAGTAATTTGTGGTTCAGTTGATTGCGTATTTTCCATAGTAGGATTATTGGTCATGTTGATGCTATTACGAACCGACGGACCTAGAGATCGTTGGGTAATTCCCATAGTTGATTGAATTTCAAATTTCTCAGTCGTAGTTATTTTTTCTGTTGTTTTCTTTCTTCCCTTAGCTTTTCCCTTTCTGACTCTGTTCCGTCGTAAGACTTTCGGATATCTTGGTTTAAAAGTTACTTTCGTTGATATATCGCTCGTGGTTCTTTCTTCTCCTTGTATTTTTATTGCTTCTGTCGTAGTTGAAGGCCTCATTCTTGTCGTCCTCTTAGATTTCTTACGTCCACGAGGTTTTTTCGTTGTGGTAGTAGTTTCGATCCATTCAACTTCCTTGGAATTAACGGAATTTGATTCAACATTCAAACTAGATATCGTCTGATTGTCACTAGTCTCGATTAAGCCCGAATCAATGTTTTCATTAGATTTTTCATCGAAAATTGGTTCTTTCAATTTCACGGATTTCGCGGTCGTTACTTTGTTCGATGTAGCGTCCAATTTTAGCAAACACTTTAAACAGGTAGGACTACAATCGTCCGTGTCATGATTGTCCTGTGAGATTATATTTGGTGCAGCTTTTCTTCTCCCACCTTTGAATTTATCTGTGTCGTTTAAATTCAATCGTTTCGGGAGATGTACGTGATTCTTTTCGAATAATTCTGATTCAACTTTCACGTTTTTGTACAGATCAGATTTTTTTTTGAGGTGTTTACGTCTTTTGCTATGTTTCGAAATAATTTTCCATTTTTTTACTGTTGTGGGGTTTTGAGAAGCCTCGAAGAGCGCACGCGTTGTAGTCGCGACAGTGGATGAATAATATCGGTCCAAAAATTTTTTGGAATGTAAAATTTTGTTGACTATATCCTCAGGGTGCGAAATTTGTAGATCTTTGCTTGGGCGAGGCAATTCTTTCTCATTCGCCGATCGATTCTGTGGGTCAGTTGTTTTAGATACCTGAGGCGTGACATTCCATTTCAAATCAATTGCAACACGTGACGTGCTATTATTCAACATATTGTTGGAGTTAACAACAGTTTGGCCAATTTTATCAACGTCTACTTTGGATTTACTGGAATTTGAGAACTTTGTATTATTCAGTATTTTATCGGATGTGGTCGATAGTTTAAATTTTTTCAAAGTCGCGACAGTGGAAGAATAATATCGTTCCAAAAATTTTTTGGAATGTAAAATTTTGTTGACTATATCCTCAGAGTGCCGATTTCGTAGATCTTTGCTTGAGCGATTCAATTCTTTCTCATCCGCCGATCGATTTTGTGGCTTATTTGTTTTAGATTTCTGAAGCGTGACATTCGATTTCAAATCAATTGCAACACGTGACGCGCTATTATTCAACAGCTTGTTGGAGTTAACAGCAGTTTGGCCAATTTTATTAACATCTACTTTGGATTTACTGGAATTTGAAAACTTTGTATTATTCAGTATTTTTTTTAATGTGGTCGCATTTGTTAAAACATCATTTTTTAAAGAAGCTGAAGCTTTCGTCGATTGATCGGGAGAATCAATATTACTATTTGATACGTTATTGGTCGACTCAATATTCGCATCAGGAAACGTTACAATTTTGTCGTCATAAACTTTGTCGAATTTTATATGATGCTCCTTTTCTTGACTGTTTTTTGAATTCTCCAGCTTGGATTTTGTGCCCAACGGTTCAGAATAATCAGGGATGTCTTTAGTTTTCGTAGTCCGATTGAAAATAGAGAATTTTGACGAAAGCGCCGATGACGGAGTTGTTCCATTCGCTAAATCATTTTTGGATACTACCGGTTGTTTTGTCGTTTCTGATATCGTGGTCTCACTCAAAGTGGTAATTTCATCATCATAAACATCGTCGTAATAATCCGTTCCAATTGTTTGAACGTCCTTGAATAATACTTTATCTAGATCATATTTAACGTTTCTCGCAACGGTTTTACTTTTGGCAAATTTCTGATTGTGGCCAGAATGTTTAAATTGAATGTACTCCCAATTCTTGTTCGACGTATCACTATCGTTAGTTTCGTTTATGTAAAAATATTTCTCCAGCATGTCGTTGAATTCGGGAAAAGCTGCGATCCTCCCATCGCCAATATCGCCAGCTGATGGAACTTCAAATCCATTTGACATCTTTGAAATCTTGACGGGATCTTCCTTTACTCGCGCACTTCGTCCAAGATTGCGAAATCTTTCAGCTCTTCTCGTTTCTTGAGT
Organism: Dusona sp. PSUC_FEM 10030013; assembly: GCA_018902295.1. NCBI lineage: Eukaryota > Metazoa > Arthropoda > Insecta > Hymenoptera > Ichneumonidae > Dusona > Dusona sp. PSUC_FEM 10030013. The sequence continues at coordinate 1,278 of JABSMR010013531.1, read as the reverse complement.
CGTACTTATTCCCATTCGCAAATCAGCCATCTTGGCGATATAAAAATCTTGCCGAATGATATTTTCTACGATGATTAATTATAAATTGATGACAATGACAATGTTTCAGTGTACGATCAAGTGTTTAGAGTATAATAAAGAAAAAAAAGAAAACGTGAAGGAATATAAAAGGAAAATAATGATCGGAAAGAGACAGGTTTACAAAGACTCGAAAAAAATACGCACCATAATAATTGCTTTGCGTATTTCAACTGATAGCACATTTTCAATGTTTTCTCTATACTTTTCTGTTCTCTACGAAATAAAAAAATGCATAAGAGGCGATAAATGTCAGAGAAAACGAAGTAAAAGAAGTCGGTGAAGGCGGAAGTAAATCGAGCGGAAGAAGGCACCACAAAGAAAGAGCAGTGATCAAGAAACTAGGACTTAAGATCATGAGAGATTTTATATCGTATGTGAAAAGAGAAATTTGCAAAACCGAGGTTTCCGCGAGTTGTAAAATCTGTGCTATTCAAGTTTTACTAGTGTCTCTCCACGACTTTTCTCGCGAAACAAAACCTTCAGACAGGATGAAGTCCTTCGCGTTATAGCCGGTATACTTTGGTTCGAGACTACAGCCCCTGCTCGAGGTAAACGAGCTTCTTCACTAACTGGGTCTTCTTCTCGCTCTGATTACCTCGTGCATTCCTCTTTTTTATACCATTTCTTCACCATAATGCATCTCTATATGACATTTTTTCTCGTACAACAGGGTAAATAAGAGGGAGAAACATGAAAAGGTGAAGATGTCCTGATTAACGAAACTCTGGTGTAACGTGTGTTTTTATCGATTGACGTTATTTAAAAAAATATTTTACTACTAAACAAAAACTTCTTCTCTTTTACGGTCTAATTGAGTTTTCAGCGACTTTCATGTCGTCTAACATCCATAATAACTGGTACACACAGTGTTACTAATAATATTATTAAATCAAAGCTTCGAGAAGAGTACAGTAATTAACTATTAACTCTTCGTTGCCACACTGGGTCGATACCACTTGGCGATCGATATTGGAGCCAGATACCTTTATGTGTCGGGCTCCCGATCTTCTTCGAATCCACTTCGGCCTTGAACCTTCCCTGTGGTCTTCGATTTTTTTTTTTTAATTAACCGAATAAGAATCTTTTACACTGAGAAATAAAATTAATGATTCAATAAAATCTGTGATTCAATAGTGCCATCAAAATATGTGATCGTCTCAATTAATTGATTAATTGATTTATTTAAATAAGATATTG
>JABSMR010013520.1:0-26851 GCA_018902295.1 Dusona sp. PSUC_FEM 10030013 | reverse complement strand
ATAAATATATCTACATATATATATTTTATAATATACGCACACACGCACTAAACAGAAAACTCGCGTACTTGTATACACCCGAACGTGATAAAATGAGCACAAAAAAATCACTGCGAAACTGTCTTTCTCCCCTCGTTCGTTCCAAAAGCACGGTAAAGAGAAGTTAGACAAGTCTGCGATTACTCCGTTTCAAAAACCTCAACGCAAGAGATCTATCTTCTTATTCCTTCTCGAGGAAAGCTTTTCACCGTGAGCAAACACACTCAGTTACGAAGTAAAAACGGAATAGAAAACAACAAAACAAAACAGCATGATTACACTCGTGAGTCGAAGATTACGATGAAAAAAAAAACAAACAAAAAACACGATCTAGTCCAGTTGACCGGTTTTTACAAACGTTTCTTTCTATAAAACGATGAGACGTGCATCGGATGAAAAACAAAAAAAAACAACTAAAAATTTACTTTATCCAACGTCTCTCTCGTTCAAACTACCGCGCTTCTTCATTTTTTATTATTTTAACACATTCGTTTGGTAATTCGACCGAGATCTTTATCGCACTCGGATATTCTTTTAGCGTGCAATATCGTTGTTTCAATCCGATAACATCCGTTAGTGTATTCTGTTGATGTTACCCCAAAAATTTGGAGTAACGAAGCGAGAGAAATAAAAATACTCAAATCAAACGACGCGAAGCCTCTGACGGACGCGGCCGTACTGAGGTCCCGTGGCGCCGGCGTGTTTACGGCCCCCACCGTGTGGCTGCCCTTTCCCCCTCCCCACCAACTCGCCGCTCCGGAGAGCAGCGCGCGCGTCACTTCTTCTCTCCCCACCACTGTTTCCCTAACTATGCAGCGCGACGGTTCACCCTGTATTTCGTCAGCCCCGCAGCAACGCGAAAGACCAACGGTGATGATTCTAAACCCCCTATAAACGCGGGACAACCGCAATGATATCTACGGTCTATGTTTTGTAATTGCTACCGCACGCCTGCACCAATCTCACCAGTCAGCTGTGTGTTAACAAAGATCAGCTATCACAAATCATAAACAATTTAAGAAAAAAACAGTTCTTTATTTTGTACATAATTTGTATTGTTTTTATTTTTGGATATTAAAAAATATAGTCTCGGCGAGCCTCGGGCCAAACTTGAATGTGTTAAGAAAGTTCAGCTATCACAAATCATAAACAATTTGAGAGAAAAACAGTTCTTTATCTTGTACATAATTTGTATTGTTTTTATTTTTAGATATTAAATTTCTCAATGTCTCCTATGGGGTGGGAATATAAAAAAAAATACCTCAGTTCATTAGAATCCACCGGGATGGATTTTTTTGACCTATGGAAACGTTTATCCGATTGATTTCTGAACCCTAAAATCTTGCGTTTCGTATACGCACAATATAATGCTTTCTATTTTTATGGTATAACATGCAAATATATATTAAGCGATTGTCGATAAAGTCGGACAAAAAATGATTGGAGCCGGTTTTACAGCACTCGACTACCCTTAACGTGATTTCCCCGCATTTTTATATCCCTCCTGTTCTTACCATCGCCCTTCTTATTACGATTTTTGCGCCCCGTTGACATTCTTTCGCGGTGACTCGCTCGAGTACATGCTGATACCACAAACCCTTCGCTCATTCACTCGACGACGATCCACCCCTCAGACTATAACTGAGACTTTTTTCGCTTCGATAGCAAAATTTTTATATACGGAGAGCACTTCTCAAGATTTTTTTTCTTTCTATCAAGCCTTTGAAAAAAGTAAAACAAGTAAATTTGATCGAAAGCACATTTTTTGAGGTCAATGAATTGAAATATTTCGCGTTTTTTTTTACCATTACGTCGAAAAGGGCATTTTTCATCAATTCGTTCAAAAGTGACGTCGTCATGTTATTCGAAGTAACATTTTTGTTCAATTGAGCTTTTTGTTTGTAGGTCTAATTCGTAATTTTGTAAGAACTTTTTTTTTGGAATAAGCATCAATTTTGTCTGTATCTTGTCATGTGAACTCTTCGTCATGTGAATGGATAGAAAACTTGAGTTATCTTTGTCCAAAAATCTTAATGAATTTTATTCGGTCGTATTCTGCACGTAGTTAAATAAATCAAATATTTTATAATACGGTCAGTGTCATAACGTCCAAGACTCCCGAATCAGAAAGTTGAGAATAATTTATCTGACATACTTCCTTAAATTTTCGCACACTCGCTGTTCAAGCGAAATAAGAGGAAGTTGATGATACGATGCTATGAGAATTTCAGCTCTCACCCTACTTATGCTTTAAAGCCTAGAAATTACTCACAAAAGTGGGAAGAAAAACAAAGTATTTTTCAGCTCTCGTGAAAAAGCATTTTTTTCCATTAAATAGCGATCTTTTCTCAACACGCGATTCCCACAACTTTATTTTAATCCTCCCATGCAGTGTTGCACAAGTTTGTGTCGTCGTCTCGTCGCGCTGCGGTCGCTCGAGATATTGGGAAAGTGCAACCTAACTATGTGTAAACTGCACTGCTATCGTACAATAATATAGTTATACAAATTGAACATTTAACATGACCGTAACTGTCGGTGTTACGGTGAAAGACCGAGTAACAGATACGATTTTTCCAACACATATTCTTGCATATAAATCACCCTCGTCTCCCGGACTTTCCGTAAAGGGATTGCAACCGAAAATCTCGAAATTTATCGTCCCAATTACGTAGTTTGCGTACTGTGCATTCAACCAATTCAACCGAATGCATTTCGGCTCTTTCTCTCTTTATTTCCTCTTTCTTCCCTTTCTCTTTCGTCTCTGCTGTTCGTTTCACCAACGAAATCCTCCAAATGTCCCCATCTCCGTAGAGAATAATAACTTGCGATATCTGGGTTATCACCCAGATATGGCAAGAGTTATTATTCTCAATCCCAATTTCGTGAACTAATCGTAGCACCGTAACTATTTTACGAGGACCACACCTGAGCTGTGCATAGAAGATTAGACGAACGATTAGGCACTAACCAATTATTCCATTTTACATATAAAATCAAACAATCAAACTTTCATTCGTATTAATACCTTAAGAATTAGTTTTATTTTTTTTTATTTTCAATTCAAGAAACATTATTCTTCAAACAACATATTGAAGAATATAAATAAATAATCGAATCCGTATTCATTTTCAAATGATAAAAATATTAGTAATTAGTTTTTTCGTCATACAGTTAATTCTGACTTTTAGAGACAATGCAGTTTGACACAACACATATAAAGAACACTCTCTTTGTGATATATATGTATATCGGAAACCATATTGTAAAAAAATATCGTTGAATGAATTCAATAAACAATTTGATGCATGAACGCTCATAATTTTGTGGGCAAATTCACAATGAAATTTGTTCGTTTCGAACACAGCATTATCGGTGAGCCCAAATAACAACTGGAGAAACGAAATATTTGTTTGCGCGACTCCTAAGTTTGTTCGCATGCCTGTAACCGCAGATTCAGTCCATTGTACAATGTTTTTTTTTCGGTATACTCGGAGTAAAACATAAATGCGGAGGTTTCAGGGATGAGAATGAACAAGCGAAATGAAGGAGTGCTCGAAAAATCCGGATAGCCAGGGACGATATAGTGGAAAAGCTAACGGTGATCCTATATACTTTATCACGTGCAACGACAAACCCTTTTCGCCCCGGCACACAATGTCACCCGAGGTAATTTATACAACCGCACGATGTGCTCTGCCCACAAGGGCTCAAAACCTCCAACCTGGTCCGACATATACGCGGCACAAACCTACGTGTGGCTTCGCGACGACGTTATACGCCAGACAACGACCACCGGAGGTGTTATTTTGATGAACGATCCGGATTTTCCACAACCTCCCAATTCCCCTACAGCTTGTATAAATACGGTGAGCACTTTTCTGTGACGTTATCCAGTCACTCTCTAAAACCTCATATAGAAAAACCAATTCATCGATTTGTTATTTTTATCATTATTATTTCATTTCGTTGATGTAAGAAAGTATTGAGGCATCTGTTTCGAGCTACAACGGTGTATGAACGACACAAGATTCCGTACTTATTACTTTCGTAATGTAATTGGATGTCAGTGTCCGAAATATATTGTTCAAGGTTTTTTCCAACATATTCCTCGCCCAATAACGTCGTTCTCTTTAGGGATATAAAAAAAATATTATGTCCAGTGCCTGTACGAAACATCATTCGAAAAAAGTATCTTTGTCTCATTAGTAGCTTTTTTTCTCGAGACTGTCTTCGTTATTCTCATCTTCATCTCGCCCAATTGCGCACGTATATATAATTATCGCGTTAATTATGCAAGCAGGCAAAGAACTCTTCGATCTTGTCTCCAGCTTAAACTTCTTGCCCGGGTGTGAGAAAATATTTTCTTCTTTATTTTTAAGGAAAGAATAGCAATTAACGAGGTCATTACACTTTAGTAACGAGCGCACAGTGTGTGCCTAACTATATTCGCATTATATATAGATTAAAGTTATGAGAGCTGTCTAAACTTTTCGGTATTGTCCATCGGATGTATTCATATATATAGTATCAAACTCGAGTAGGTATCAAAGCTTTCAAGAAAGAACGAAATTTCCCTGTGTAATAATAAAGATTCAAATTATTTTAGAATCATTTCAAATTAAGTAAATTAATGAACTGAAACCATTAGAAAGTAAATGGAACTTCGATCAGCAATAAATCTATCATTAACTCTATTTATATAGCAACAGATATGTGTGTGTACTGTTCGTATTTCAATATGTATTTTAGTCTGTGCGTACAAATGTACCTTCACGCCCAAGACTCCAGCACAGGAAGCCCTGCTGCGAATACCGTGCTAGACTTGGAAGCTCGATAAAATGCGACTAAATATTTATTTACGATCGTCACGGTCTCTGGTTCAGAAAGAACATTATTTCTTTGTTATCTGCACCCTTTCCTACCAGGCGCCACTGATGGATTAGCAATAACAGCTGTTTTATAAGTGACGACAAAGAGAAGATATTATTTCTAACTAATAATGTCGGACGTCAATGGTCAGTCATAAAAATTTGATAATATTTGAACATCCGTCAATAAAGCATATGAATATTTATTGTGACGAATTTTTGAAAAAAATCTTTTAGTTTACTTCCATTTGAAAGGTTTATTTTCATACAATTTTTTTGTTGACTGACGTTTTCCATAGAAAATAGCCCAACTGATTTCACTCAATTACATCCTAGTGGTAACATCATTCGTCACATTTGATACGTGACTATGTTTTTGTCAGAAAAGTACGTTGTGTCGAAGTTAAGTATTCATAATTTTACGGGAGGGTGTCTATCCGGAATAGTGCAATTGCACTTTTCGTAACAGCATTCTCAAGTCTCGTCTATTATTCAACTCCATGATGCTTTTCATTAAAAAAAAAAAAAAGGTGCAGCAGCAGACAACTCGTCGGGACGCGACGACGACGACGCCGACGTCGTGATTATTCCACCACACCGCAATGATGAGCAGCAGAGGCACATAGGGTGGAGCACGTATAGACGTACGAGCTTTTGCTGCTCTCGGTGCTGGAAAATTCTCGTTATTCTCGGTGCTGCTGTGTACATTCGTTCTTCTCGCTTAACTCACTCGTTCGTTGGCCCTTCACGGTAATTACGGTCACGGGCGCGTGCGCCCGGGCCCCTTCGCGTATCTGTTCTTCGTTTCACCCAAGACAATAACCAGTTCCACCGTTCTCCTCTACTTACACCCAGTCGGCAATCTTTTCTTATACAGCCCCGCGAAATGAGCTTGACAAAGACTTCTCTTTTTCTCTGTATTTCTTTGCTTCTCGTCCCTTAACACTTTTATTTTCATTTTCACCCCGATTCACTCAAATAATTTGTGCCATATGTACATTGCTTTATAGGAAGTAAAAAATTTAGCAAAAATGCTAAATGATATTGCTCGATTTAGCCATTTCGTCGATTTAATAATGCCTGTGTCCGATAACGAAAGTCATTTTCGTGAAACAACATTTTTAGAGTTTTTCTACCTGGGCGAATTAATATTTATAAAGATCCATTATTTTTTCTCCACAATTTTTGCTCTCCCTCCTGCCATGTTAAGTTATCAATAATTTACTATTCAACTTTTTTTGTCAAATCGTAGTATCAATAATAATTCATTGAAATCCATATCGCAAATTTCCGAGTTAGTAAAAAAGTTAAAAAATTCATTTTTGTTTTACTCCTAGCATTGAATTTTTGTACCAATTCTTCAATTAGAAAAAATAAATTATTCGTCACCAACGTAAAGAAGATTAAAATATGAAAAAATTATTGATTTTGCAGTAACGTCCAATTTTTCAACAGCTGCAAGATGATTACAGGTCATTCCACGTTGTTCGTTTTCTTTGCCCAGCCGAGAACAAATCCTACGATAAAAGCGAAATCTTACGAGCGATTCCGTTGCACAAAGAATTTTTTGTCTCTTCTCGCATGTTTACTGCTATGATTCATCGATTATTTTCTACCTTTCTTACACGATATGACCGCGAGAAAGCGCAAACGAGATCGTTACTACAATATTCGCCAGTTCTTACGATTTTCTTTACGAGTTCCCTCCATTAGGTACCTATACCTAGATATTATAGTCATACACCTTTACCGCGCCGTTAAGGGTTTCAGCGATCATGTTGAACGCGAAATAAGCAAATTTACTGTATATATCCTACATTATATGCACAACGATCTGCGATTCTACGCTATACAACATCATGTTTATAAATTATATATTATTATATGCCATACCAGGCAAAAGTCATACACATCGTAAGGTTGCGAGGTCGAAAAAAACATTTGGACTGGAGAAGCGAACAAGAAGTTTACGACATATTCTAATATATATATATCTATGTGTGTGTGTGTGTGTATGTGTACGTGTGTGTGCGTGCGTGTGTGTATTAAATATGTAATTTTATATGGGCCTTTTCATGTTAAATGGACCGAACAACATTTGACACTGTTGCTATTTTATTTTCATATAATCAACAATCAAAGTTGAATTAATAATAATGCAAGACAGTTATCGGATGTTCTAAAAATTGTTTGACCCACAAGAAGTCAAATTTTCTGGAGCAATCTTTCTAAGCGAGGTTTAATGTGGGAAAATGTTGAATCACTATTCGTGCGTACAGCTAAATTATTTTCTTCTGAAATATAAATTCGTAACTGAATTCGATTGAAAATGTTGAAAGAACGAAAAAATCGGCAAAATTTCGCCGATATAACGGCGGGTACTCCCATAGAACACCCCATAGATTAATACGTACATATATTTTATGAAGTCGCGTATAAAGCCGATCGCGAGACATCGTAAATAACCCGGGAACCGATATATACGATATTTTTTTATTTTCATTTTTTTATCAGCAAGAGGAACTCCGCGTAGTATCGTCTAGGCCATTAGCTTTTTCTGCACTCTACTCGCTCGCGTAGCCTATCAATATTATTCATTGGCAATCGGTTTTGCAGCAACAAGCGTCTGTGTGTACGCACGAATTTATAGGTAAGCGGCGGGGATGATGATGTATATATGGATATCTATATTTCGAAAACCCAATACATTCGGGATTCTTGTCATCAGATCATATTTAACTGTACAAGTGTACAAAAGATATTACGCACATCGAAACATTTGTTGGTGGTACAATCAAATATCCATATTTCAACGTTATACGTTTATTCAATAAATTTCTACCAACGCCATTAAACCTTCCTCGGATTGAAAAAAATAATAGTAAACATGTTTTGCGGCACATTTTTAACAGAGTTTTAACTTTAAACAATATTTTCTCCGGTTTCCAAAAGTATTCCTTAATTCTAAATGTGTTTTGGACAAAAACTGTTATGAATACTTTTTCTTCATTGATTACTGATTAGCAAATGTGTCATGGTTGAAGCTTCAAGGCTATATTGTTGTCTGGATTGCCGTTTTCAAAAATAATTTTTAGGATCGACGAAGGTTGAGACTTTTCGAGTTTCTTTTTTACGATTTTGTACACGTGTTTATTGTCTATTTGAATACGCGTAAACATTTTTAAGAAATAATTGATAAATGAAATCGTATATTTTTGTATGATTCAGTAAAACGATAGGCAGAAAAAAACTTCACACTGACGACAACAGTGCCGGACGTTCCATACATCATACGAGAAAAAAAAACTAAATTTATTGTTACTTTCAATCAATCTTATGAGCAGTGGTACCAAAATCAGACAGCAAAATTATTTTTTCACAAAATGACGACGTGCTAAACGTTGATTATTGATTTTTTCCATACTTTTCTCCTCTTCCTACGGATCATAAAAAATAAAAAAACAATTATTTCGTCTCAATTCTAGTACCTTTGCTAAAAAAAACAGTCTCACGAAGTTGTGTACCAAATTTTTACTCAATCGCCTGGTTATTGCGATATCTCGATCGCCAATTTAAAAACCATATTTTTGAGAAAACCTCTGAATTTGTTTATCATTTTTTTTTTTTTAATTTCTACGTGTTCTTAAAGAAGCAATGAATGTGTATGCAAAGTTTTAGAAATATAACTTGAACTGTTTAAAATTTATTCGATCCTGAAAATCAACTCCGGAAATAAAATTCTAGGCAACAATACGGCCTTAACAAATCATGACGCGTCGTTCTTTTTTCCCATATTACACGCAGGTTCAAAACCATTCGAATATTTACGCAAGCGACCAATGCATATTATTAGTCGATACGTGTCTCGATCTTTGAAAAATAAATAATTCCATTTTTATATCGTTGTTTTAACGTCTAGTTAGGCCTATAGTATAAACAACATCCATCATTGACATCTCCGCAGCATTTTCTGTCCTCCCCGATTTATGAATATTATACCGTCTGTTTTATATCGTCAGCAGCCCACATAAAAGCATTTCCGCACCATAACAAATCGCAGTCCGAGGGGCGTATGTACATTCCTTATGCTGTTTATTCTTGCTCCTTTTCCGCTCGATATATCTGCTTTCACCCGCGTGTGACATGTGGTCATGACGTAGCATATGCTGCAAGACATTGGGACTCTTTTGCGTCGATCATTTTATGCGTGAAACGTCGATCTCGCGTTCTACATTCGGCCGTGTCTTAAGAAAGAAACGCTCTCGAGATCGACGTCTATCTAATGAGAGCGAACATGAGAAATCGTGTTTGAAAAAGAATTTATGTCTGCCTATAGCGAATGCAGAAAATGTATAAGCTTGTGTTTTCATTTTTATATTGAAAATGACCATTTTCCATCTAAATTATTTTCGAATTAAACTCGAAGTCATCAATCTCAATCGCTTCCGGAACCAAATAAAATTCGTTCATTTGAAAAATGGATCATATGGCGAGAGCAAAATTCAGACACGGTGTCAATTTCTTTCGCTTTTTAAATAAACTTTACTTCCAATAAATTATTTATCCTTCTATCGCACCAATTTCGGCAAATTATCATTCGAACATAAAATATTGTAAATCGTTTTAGACACAATCTAAAAAATTTCTAAGACCGAAAAAGAATAGAGAACACTTAACGCACTTGCGTCTTTTTATTATAATGTCATCAATTTCACTTATTAATTGCATGTTTTTAATCTCACGTAATGCATTCAATATCATGAAATTCAATCACCCACATATTGGACAGCATGAAATATAAAAACATGTATTATTCATAAACTTTCTGCATATTTCACTGTCCTATAAATACACATTTATTAGAGCTTCAACGGTGCAAATGAAATGTTTATGCTGCAACTCTGTAAACTATTAATGATCTACATATATCTGTAATGAAGGTGAAGCTAAAATATCCGCATAAATTATGCTTTCTGGGGTAAATCGAGCGAGCTGCGAAATTACATTTTTATTTTGTATTTAACGCGTCATAGAATTATAATAGGATCGGCCCACAAACAAATAAATTCAACATGAATATTGAAAAAGTAAAAATAGGGAAAAATCATGATTAAAAATTTCTGTATACTTTGCAATTCGTCGTTATATTTTTTCGCATTTTTTTTTAAATTCAGTGTTTGAGTAACATTCAAAATAAAAAATAACGATGATACAGTTTCTTCTATACTTGAAATTGCCCACTATATTGAGACACACGTGACTACATTGTTTGTTCACTTTTGTTTTTCAAAGTTGTTGACTAACGAGATATGTGACAGCAGCGTGGAATCCCAAAGGTGTAATAAAGTTTATGGGCATTCGCGACTCGCGGCAGAAAGTTTCGATGCGATGTTTCGAGCAAGCTTTCGCAATATTTTCATTTTTATCCTGTTTCTTTCATCAAACGGGATATGATCTCGGATTACGTGTATCACGTACGTGTAGTACATCGTATATAAATACTGCTCGTAAGGTTTCATTTCGAGGACACGCAACACAACGTTTTATGCAACTAATTAATACTATAGTATTATCCATGAGAGGATATTCATGCGAAAATTTAAATCTCGTGTTAAGTGGACTTGATGCTCGGTAATGGCGAGAATAAATTAGAAATCAACGAAGAAAAAAGAAAGACTCTTTTCCTTTTAATGATCCTACCATAAAATACTTCCTGTCTTTGTTTCACTCTCGGCTCTTACTTGAATTTATCAACAAATCGCTAAAACGATATTATATCGTGATCGAAATTGGACTTAACGATAAACTAACGTGGCATTCGTAATAACGTTATTGCACCATGATTATTATTCGTTCAGAATGATCACTGGAACCATCAATGTCGACACGAACGATCCTTCATTTTTTTGTTCATAACTCCTTTCCTCTCTACAGAATCATTATTCAATTGCATCGTAAGTTCTTTCGGCATTTTATTCAACAGAAAAAGTTATTTTTTTATTTTTCCAAATTGCACTTCCCAGCTTGTTAACGATAATGAAAAAAAAAAAAAAAAACGTATTTACATTCGAACTCGTCCGTTATCGGTGATCAGCAATAAAACAAAAAAAAAAGGAAAACGAATATAAATATGAATGTGGTAACATGTCGTGCTGATTAAACACATTATTACAATTAGCCACGGAATTCTCTATATGTTTCCAACGTTTACTCTTGAAAATTCAACGAAACAGCTCTTTCGGCTCGAGTTCAATCTTTCAAGCGGTTCTGTTATCAGGCTTTTCTATGACCGATTTAGGACTCGTGCACAATAATTTCATAATTATATCGTGATATCCAAAATCATAAAGTGATAAAAATTATATTCAATATTTAACTCTCCCTCTCCCTCTCGTCGTTTCAACACGAACCATTGTTCCCTCAAAAAACATGGAAATAATTTTATTTTTTTCCTTACGGTCATTGTGCGCCGTCATTGTGGTGAAGATGGTTCGGCTCAATTTTCTATTGTCATAGCGGCAGTTTTCATTCTAATAGCGCTACATTTTTTAAGATCCTAAATAAACCAGACGATCTTCACCATCAACTTGCTCATAAAATATCATCATTCTACGCAATATACATTTTGGAATAAATACACTAATATAATGTCACAGATCGCTGCTTTGTTATTTCTTACTGTTCCCCCGTGTAAAAACTATCTCACATGTGTGTCATCACTCTAATTTCAATTGCACCGTCCAGAGAACATTCGCGAATCACCTTTGCACCAATTGCCGTTCTTTTCTTTTACTTTTTAATCACGAAGATACCGTGTGTCTAAAAGGAATCTTATGGCTAGATAAAAAGCACAGACTTTACCCTCGAATAGATGTAAATTATACAGGTGACAGTTCGATCGGATATATTCAACGTTCTTTTTTCTTCGTTACCTCTTTCCGTTGGATCGTAGCGATCGAATTAATCGGCCTTTTTGTTCTTAACCACCTGCCTCTTTCTCAATTTTCTATCTTGTTTAAGGGCGACTCGCGAAGAATTACGTTTTTCTACTATTTTTTGAGATTTCACAGAAATGGAGGTCGAGGGTTTGATACTCTGAAGAGTCGTACTCTCCAGGGACTCCTCATGTCACCTCAAATTAATCACAACACGCTCGACATTCAGCAGTGATCTGACCTTGTCATTGTACTTAATTAATGTAACTTTAGATCCGCGCACATTGATTCTCTCACCGCCGCTCAACAAGTGACAGCAACGTGATTGTTCAAGGAAATCGTGAAGTTTTAACTCTCGCATTACATCACGGTGGGCTATCGAAGGCGGCCCCGACGGAGCTTTTGGATTAACTTGTCGCAAAAGTGCATCGCGACTCTTTACTCTCAGTGCGGTCATGAGATCTTGGAGCAGTACCCATTTATCCGGATCATTTACGAGAGTAAAGAGTACCGGGAGATTAACGTCACTCACTTCCATCTCTATTTCCTCGAGTTCGGGCTCGGGACTACCGATTGGAGGATCCTCCAATGGATTATAGCCCGTTTCTTCGGGATCTGAAAACAGGAATAAATCCGCATTCAAGAAGGATTTTCTTTGCTATAAGAAACAAATTCGTTTTTTTTTGTCTTGTTGAGAATCTTTTTAATTTTATTCGATTATAATTCTCGTGTTTAAACGAATGCAGCCCCGAATCTGCCTTAATTTTCTATACTTATCATAATCTACATGTTCAATACGTACCAAAGATCGAGGAAGGACCACCAAAGCTCCATGGAATGGTGGAACGACCTTGTACGTCATTTAAATGGTGTTCGAGGATACTGGAAGCATCGGTGTCAACAGCCAACATAAGAGGCGTTTGGCCAGAATACGTGGCGAGCAGCGGATCCGCACCGTATGACAAAAGGAGTCGCACGAGTTCTGTAGCACCATTTTCCGCCGCTTCGTGAAGAGGCCTGAAGATGCAATTTATATGAACATTCCATATTCAAATAATTATGAAGAGTAATGATAAAAATATTAATGAGTTTATTTTTTTTATTTTTTTTTTATTTTTATTTTTATTACCTGATGCCCCCGTTTGCGCTTTCGCTCACATTTGCACCATATGCCAGTAAAAGCCTTGCTATTTCCAAGTGACCTCGTGAGCAAGCTTCGTGAAGTGGAGTATAGCCTGCGTTGTCTTTCGGGCTGGGAGCACTGCTGAGTTTTTCCAAGCAGTAGGCAGTAACGTCCTAAAGAAAACAAGACAGTAAAATTAGTTCATTAAGAAAGAAAATTAAAAAAATAAATGTCCCAGTGAAGGAAGATGTCCGTTTTTTACTAACCGTGTAGCCGAGCCTTGCAGCTCGGTGCAAGATAGTTTCACCGACACCCTTTTTGATGACCCATGTACGAATTTCCGACTGGATATCAGCAACGCATTCCGCATTTTGTCGTGTTATTATTGCCTGGAGTAAATGAATACAAAAATCAGTTACTGCATTTTTGTAAAAATAAAAAAATAATATTTTGCGATTGCAATAGCGGTGTAGCAATAGTTGTAAAATGAATACATACTCTTTTTCGTTCTTTCGGCGACGTGTCCTCCTTTTTCAAAGGTTTCTTCTTCTTACGAATATAATCGAAGCCAGAACGGAACTTTCGTCTTCCTGTTCTCAATTTTAGTTTTTTCTTGCTAGGAATCTCAGTATCATCATTATTGTCACCTTCCGGTTTGTTAATTTCCGGTTCTTCTTCCTCCTCTTCGTCCTCCTCTTCCGGTGTAGCAACCGCGACTTCTTCCTCCTCCTGCTGCTTCTGCCTCTGCTTCTTCTTCTCTCCCTCCTCCTCCTTCTCGTCCTCCTCCTCCTCCGCCACTTTGACTTGTGTCTTCATACTCTCGAGTGTCTTTTCCGCAAGTGATTTTATCAGATCTTTCCGTTTTTTCACTGTCAATAGATGACGCTTCGAATTCATAATGGCCTTTTGACTGCGCAATATCCCAACGTTTCTCAATCTCGTAACAACTTTTTGCTTCAACTTTCTCGTTCTTCCCAGCAAATTTTCCCGGGTTTCGGTCTGGGAATCATCGTCTTGCGAGGTATCACCGGCATGATTTTGCATAGGTGGCGCCGAGGCAGGTCTTTCCTCGCCGAATACCTCACGTATCGTTGCCTGTTTCTTCAGCACTCTCGTTTCCGTTCGTGTTCTACTTTTCAGAATGAAAGTTGAAAATTCATTGGGCAAAGCGTGATTGTTTCTGAAAGTATTTCGAAAATTGTTGACCGTTTCTTTGCGGAAATAACCGAGAAGATAAGAATCCGTAACGTTTATCGGTTTCATTAATTTGTTATGTTTCACAGGTGTTTTACCCTTGACCTTTGTCTGCGTCTCGTTGGATACAAGAGGCGTCAAATTCGGTGTAGGAAGTAATTCGGGTTCGTTGGTAGCTTTTGGCAAAACTTTACCACCTCTCTCGAGTTTCTCCTTCAATTTCTTCCTAGCCTCCTTTTTGCCAGCACCGCCAACTTTACGAGCTAACAAATCAACGATTGAGCCACCACTGTTGTTCTCGACTTTGTTGTGTCGACCGGATGTTTTAGGTGGACACGATATCGTAGTTGACGAAGTGGCCTCCTCGTCGTCGATTTTACTACAGCCGGTACCGAGGCCGCTTATACTGAAACTGTAATTTGACTCCAGATCGCTGTCGACGTTTCGTTTTCTACCGAGACAAACGTCCGAGCTGTCCATTGATACCGATAACGCGGGTGAGCCTGGATCAAGATCCGGGAGGGAAGTTGATAGCCTGTGAAATCTCGATGGCTTCGAGACTGTTATAAGACGAGGTGGCATTCGAAGTGATTTCTTGTAAACGTAAACTTCCGCTTCCCATCCGGGTCTGAAATCACTACCATCGCCGAACAGTGGTTTTGGTGTTAGTTTTTGAGCTCCACCGCCGCTTCCTTTAGCAGGACTATTTTTACTATCTTTCTCTTGCTTCACTTTGTGCGGTGTCGTATCTCTCGAGCGTAATTTCATACCTTCGTTCACAACAGCCGCACTAGTCGACGATCGTTTTCTCGCTCTCAGCCTATGGGCGACTGACGTATCTCGAGCAAATCCAGCGCTAAGGTCACTCTCCTCGTCGCTCGAGGACTCGCTCCCGCTCGAAGATTCCAACTTTATTCTGCTACCTCGACGTATCCGTCGCTTTCTGCATATTATCTCGTCCTCGCAGTCGCTTTCAGCCTTTTTATACTTCTTTTTCGCAGCTCTTTTTATCAATGGCAGCTCGTCGGATTCTTCAACCGAATTCTTTTCCGCCTCATCATCCTCCTCCGCCTCGTCCTCATCCTCATCATCATCGTCATCATCATCATCATCATCATCATCATCCTCATCGTCGTCCTCCTCCTCCTCCTCCTCCTCGTCCACCTCCTCTTCCTCGTCCTTCTCCACCTCCTTTTCTTCCTCCACCGCCACTTTAATATTCACTTCCTTCGCACCCTCAACTTCCAACTTAGCTTCCTCTTTGACATTAGCCGTCTCCTTTGGTTCGCTCTTGACAACCACCGGCATGTCCTTCTCTCTTGTTTCTTCAAACAATTCCTCCGTAGCACCGTGCCCCGGTTGCTGATCCACCTCTATGATCTCTTGTTTTATATCCGCCGGCTTAATTTCAGTCTCTGATGGCTGTGACATCGACGCCTCCTTGCTCTCGTCATCTTCCAGTTCGCCGTCGAGCTTCGAACTCTCTCCTATTTTCTTTTTTCTACCTCGTCTCTTCGTGGAATCGCCGCTTCGCAGCTGTTCCATAAATTTATCACAGGTTGCGGTCCAAAATGGATCTAGTTCGGTTACCTTCTCATTGTTTTCCTGGTAATGAGAAAAATAACAAAAGGTATTTAAAATCAAAACGAAATACGAGCCAATTTCACAATCACAACGATAAGGAAAAATTAAATTTCAAAGTAAGTAAATCTCGTGTAAATATACGCTTCTTGAGATACGAATAAATTTTGTATCTAAGGCTGAAAGAGTTGTACTTCAAAAATGACCGCAAAAATCGTGCTAACGAGCTAAATGAACGCCCTCGATTTTAGGAGGATTTGTTATTTAAATAAATTCAAATTTTAATGAAGATAAAATATGAAATTTCTTGTTTATTATATGAGTTTTTTTCTCGAGGTTTACCGGAGTCACTAGTAAATTTTTATATCTAGTAAAATTTTCCAAACACCTCCTTAATAGTTGCGCGTGTTACTAACGCAATTTTACCGTGCAGTTCATTACTTTATGTCTGTATTTTCATTTATTATGAAAATTTCAATACCTGACAGTGCAAAATTATAATCGTATTTATTGATGATGCACTGATGCAAAAAATTGAAGGATCACAAAAATTTTCACAACATTAAGATCTTCGTTGAGAGACCGTAGCTCAAAAGATTCAAGCTTGAAAATAGTTTATGGACAAAAGTAACGATCATTTTGGGAGAGATTGACGTGGAAATTCATTTCGTGTGTGTACGGAACTACAGTATCATTAAAAAGTTTTCTGTATTAAAAAATTATAAAATAAAATGTAAACGGTTTGATTTTGAGGAAAAAATATACCTTGAGTTCGATTTTCACGAGATCCGTCGACGATGTCATGTCCATACACATAGCATCGTTCAAAGGTACGGGCGGTTGAACTTTCGACAATTGCTTCCTATCTCGTCTCATCTCTTCGAGGGTTTGACGCTCGAGCACCGGCATTTCACCCTCGGAGTCGCTCTCCCGGAAATCAAATACGGAGGTTTCCGAGGAGCTACGAAATCCGCTGGAACGAGCGGTAACCGTAGACGCTTCGGCGATAATTGGAGCCGGAGCTGGTATCGTGGCTGCAACGGGCATGCTTTCCTCCTCGTTCCTTGAAAATAATCGTCTTCTCGGTGGGGCACATGCCGTTTTCTCGCGAGTTAATTTGGGTGGACTTCCCGCGGATGAGCCGGCGGATTGTGGCGTTGAGGTCGAAGTCGAGCCTTCCAATTCTAAAATCATAGCAATTAATCTATGCTCCGTTTCTCGGATCCTCATCCCCAAAAATTTGAAGAATGCTTTTTTTTCTTTAAGAAAAGCATAAAAATACAACGGGTAAAAAACAAGGAACTTACCGTTAGGCATGGCGGAAACTTCTTGGGACGGAAGAGTTGTGGGCTTGCTGACAAACTGACTCGAACAGACCTACGGAAATTTTGGATCATTTTTATAACGGTAATTCTTTGGTTTTATAATCACTCATATTTTGTGCAATTCGAAGAAATTTCAGTGCATTCCAATGATGATAACTTCAACGTCATAACGCAATATTGATATTCAGGGAATAAACAAACAAAAAACAACTACCTGTTTCAGTTCACCCTTTGTTCGTATTTTCGCAGCCAATATCGCGGCTAAACCGTCATCTTTGTCGCGGTGAATCTGATTATCAGTACCTCGAGGTCCCAGAAGTGCCTCTTTGCCTGGCAAAGTAGCTGACGAATTTACCCGTGAACCGTACAGACTACGAGGAGCCTCTTGAGTTATCGAGTCGACGGCTCGAGGCACGTGAAACTTGTAATGAGGCGGTGTATTGCTATTACGTTCGAGCAAACTCGCTGCCGTAAATGGTGACAAGTTATGCCTGCCGATATTCGTTTTAGGCTCAACAGGAGCTACCACCTGTAACAATAAAAACAAACGAAAATCCAATTGAAGCGACAAGAGATAATACAATAGTGCCCAAAAGTATCGATTATGTAAAGATAGTTTTAGATATATATATTGAGGAAGACGATGATCTAATAAGGCTCGGAACTTCTGAACATTCTTTATGATTATAAAGTTTTAATACCAATCTCGTGTACCTGCTGTTACAGGTTTAGGAAGGTTATTGATTTTCGTTCAGTTACTCCACTTAAAACGTAATTACGACATCGATTACTGGCGATCGATTTTCCGAAAAATGATTTATATGACTGCACGAACCTTATTTATTATAAAGAGATGATAATTATAACGATATAATTGTAATTTTAATAGTATTTATTAAACTTCGTATATCTGTCTTCAAATTATAGTAGATTTAACGATAGACTTGAAGCAAATTAAAGTCGGAAAAGAAAAAAATGATTTTTTTTTTTTACCTTATTCTGAAAGCTTTGTTGACTGTGGTTAACGAGAATAGGCTGTTGACTATTAAGCTGTTCCTCCCTCTGCTGTTTACTCTCCAGGCTATTTCTCAGCAAGCTAAGTACCCTCTTGTCCGCACCGGTGTTGCTCGGTTGGTCGGGCGGTTCAACACCCGGTGGCCCAGTGGCATATTGTGTTCTTTGGCTTTGCCGATATCCGCTGTAAGAGGTTTGACTTCCCGATGGTTGGGATATTGGATGGACACCCATTGTCTTTGCAATAGGACGATTATAGGACATTGGGCTAACTGGAATTATGTTGTCCGGATAGGTTCTCTTATCACAGTATGCTTGATATCGATTGGACTCGGATGGAGTATTCGTATTATCGGTCCTTTGATTGTAAGAACTCGAGGACATCAAAGCGCCGTTTGCCAACGGAGCTGGCATATTCATCTCCTGTTTCTTTTCAAGGAGCTCTTTTGCCGAAGATAATTTCTGTTGTATTTGCTTATCAATCGCCAATCTCCAGGGATCGAGACGAGGTTGTTTGTTAGGAGTTGTTCCAGTTGCTGAATAAAGGGGCTCGGCGGGACGCTTTAAGCCAACCCGTTCCCTAGGCTGAGACGACGAGGAGGCTGACGATGACGAAGATGTCGCCGAGGCTCCTGACGGTAGAGGAAATTGACTTCTACCATCTGAATGATAATACTTGCTAGGATCCGGTGGATACTCTTGAAGTGGCAGTGCCGTAGCTCCTGGTCTCGCGGGGTCTACCATCGTCGAGTATCTTTGCGAGATTTGTCTTGACACAATAGAACTATCGTGTATCGTCGAATAACCCGCGGAGGAATTCTTGCTGTCGTATAACGGCGCAGAGGACAGCAAAGTCTTTTTAAATGATGACATATGCGGCAAAGAATTCGCACTGTTTTGTTGCGGTGACTCGTACATTTGACGGGAACTTGCCCGTCGCGAATTCTCCGAATTACCAGGTGACAAACCCGACTGGTGATGATGATGTTGCGGATGATGGTGATGATTGCTCAACGAGGTTGCATTGAAATCCGGTAGAAAATCGACTTTCGGAGCGCAAACTGGCTGAGGCGTTGATGCCCTGATACAAGAATTCATTGGATTTCGCGCGCCATTGAAATTTCTCGTATCATAATTCATGTACGCCGTGGTAGGATTTTGTGGCTGAATCGAGGGTGGGAGCATAGCTCTTGTGCCATTGCTTCTCGGCGAGGCCATCGTGTCGCTACTACTGACGTGCTTTTCGATTACGCAGCTATCTAAATCATCGCGAGCTGTCGAATCAGCCGGTGTCTTGATGGTTTTAACGGAAAGATCAAGAGGCCATTCTTTCCTTCGGGGAGGCATACCGTTCGATTGCGGAGCCAATTGGATCAACGGTACAGCTGCCGTCTGCCCGGGTTGACTCGGTTGACCGGCCGAAGATTGGGTATAATCTTTGTAAGCATGAATATTATCAGTGGCGATACGTTGCGATGGATAAGCACCGGAACGATTGGTCGATTCGATTGTCGAACGACCGTGAGTCGTCACGACGGATGGTAAATTTGACCTTGTACCGCCGTGACCCAAAGACGTCACTGTGGTACTGCTGCTTGAAGAATTATTTCCATGATGACTGGGCGCTATTGTTGTTGCGTAAGATGGATAATTCTGTTGTCCGCTGTATCGAGAATAAGTGGAATTTCCACTTGAACCGATTCTCTCGTTAGTCATTATCGCCGGATGACTCAAGGACGGTGTACCCAGAGAATATTCCGAAACACGCGGTGGTACGGTCATTGGTTGTGAGGCTGATGACACCGCAATCATGGAATTGTTAACGGGCCCGTTGCTCGAGTGTATCCTCTGTCGGTTGACCGTTTGTGCCTTACCCAGATTACTATCGCGAGCGCCTCTGGTAGAGTGATAAGACGAAACGGAGGCGATAGGTGGTAGATTGTGAGTGTTACTGATGCTTCCGCTACTCGATCTCCCAGCAGTAGTCTGTTCCATTCTGTATGAATTGTATGATGTTATTTGATTTGCGCTAGATACACCGCTTCGCTTCGAATCATCACCGTTATAAGTCACGGCTTTGTTGTGTCCCGTCGTTTGATAGGACGATCCGTTCGAGTTATTCACACTATCGTTAACGCTGTTGTTAAGGCTCGACGATGAACCACCGCCTATCGTCACGTGTCCATACTGCGAACGTCCGCTCGACGATTGCGTGTTAAAAGCACCTTGAGGTTGTTGTTGATGGCTATTTTTTTGGTAGGAATGATACGAAGACTGATGATGATGGTGTGGCGTTGCTTGATATGGATTTGAATAATTCGCCGTTGAGCGATACTGTTGCGAAGGTGCTGGAATATTGTAGGGATTCGAGGGTATTGCAGACGGCGGTACTCTTTGGGAGGCCGAAGGTGGTGCTGATGGTTGTGGTGGTGCTGGTGGTGGCGGTGGTTGTGCTGGATACGATGGTGATTGAGGCTGAAAGTTGGAAGGGTTGTGAGGCGAAGGAGTATGATGATGGGGCGAGGGTGTATGATGAGGAGAAGGCGTATGATGGGGCGAGGTTGTGTGATGCGGCGACACAGTATGGGTATTGTGCATTACGGAAACATGAGGCGATTGCCTCTGAGACGTTGGTGTGCCATGATGATTTTGCTCCAGCGAGGAGACCGTTGGATGACAACTGGAGAAGGAGGAGGACGAGGAGGAAGAAGAGAGGGCTGACGAAGATGCCGAGGAGGAGGCGTTGGAGGAGGATGAGGAGGAGGAGGAGGAAGAGGAAGAGGGTGGTGGTGGCAACATTTGTTGAGGACTCATCATCGAGGTATAACAAGTTGGCGATCCAGTTGTGTATGGATTGATGACTCTGCTCGTGTAAGAAGCGGGATTCATGCCGTGGAGCGGTCCGACGTTAGACCCGATTCGACTAGGATGCTGCGAGGGATGGGAGAATTGCTGCGCTGTCTGCTGAGCCATCGGATGTAACGAAGTTGTAGCGGAGGCGGATGCTGGCATCGACAAAGAAGCTGTTGGTAAATGAGGCGACGGAGTATGCCCCGGATGATGATTGTGCGGCGAAGGAATGTGACCCGTAGGATTACCGTAACGAGGACTGCACGTGTTCGCCGAAACGGACATAACGGGTGACAATGGAACGTTCGAAGACGCATGTCCACCGTTTGAACCATCTGAACTCGAGTGATGCGATACAGGTCCTAGCTGCTGATTCGACGTTTGATGATGCTGTTCACCCATGTGCTGACTCGTTAAATTGGAGGTTCGACTCTGCTGCGGGTGATTACTACTCCCTCGATAATTACCGATATTCTGACTCGATCCGGAAATTGGATAGATACTCATAGATCCACCATGATTTGGCGTTGGCAATGTACATGGAAATTTCGACGAATTGTTCTCTCGTTGAGACTGTTGACGCTGATGATCCAACGAACTAATTGTATTGTTACTATTATTATTATCATTATTATTATTACTGCTAGTGTTCTGATGAGGTACCGATATCGAAGAATGACTCGATTCTATGGTACTGGGCCTTATCGTAGTTGGCTGATGTGTCAACGAGGGCGACGTAGCCGACGGTGGTGCTCCTGAATGATAAATCGTACTCTGAGTGAATGGTACCGGCGTGCTTTTCGTGATGTCTGGATGATGATACCGCGGATAATACTGCGTTCTCTGGGCTGCTACTATCGGAACAGTCGATGTTCTGTTTTCCGAGGCCTGATACGACGTCGTATGAGAATTTAAAATTTCACTCGTCGTATACGAGTTCGAAGACGACGAGGAAGATGGTGGCCTCGAAACATTATTTAGCTGTTGATATATCGGTGATGGGGATTGTGTTCGCTTGGGTGCTGGTTGCATCTGATGCAAATTTGGCGAATTTCTCGACATCGTATTGTTACCGTAAATATCATCGGCCGTTGTTGTACCGCTTGCCAACGATGATTGGGTTTGTTGTTTCTGAGCACTTTGTCTTTGTTGAACCGACGTTTGCATCTCCGTTAGGCTGTGACAGGTGGTAGTGGAATTTGCCTCGTCCAAGGATTCCGGTGGCCTCGTATCGGGTACCTCGACTCTTGTAGGTTGAGGCGCGTATGGCTCGACGATTGAACGTATACCGGAGTTAACGGGACTTGAATTCCAATAAGAGGAACTCGCGTGTGCATCCTCGTATTCCGGCTTGTTGTTGCTCGATGACGATAGTACGAGCAACGAATTTGTTCCACTCGTCGTCGTCGTCGTCGTCGTCGTCGTCGTCGTCGTTGTCGTTGTTGATGAAGATGATGATGACGATGTTGAAGATAGCAAAGAACAGCCAGATTTATCCGGCGTTGATACTGATTGGCCATGATCGTACGATGATTTTGGAATCACGTGATTTTCCGGCAATGACGAAGAGGTAGATGACGACAAGGACCCAGGCGGAGGTAAAGGCGGTGGAGGTGTTGGCGGTGTCGTCGTCGTTGTCGAAGTCGCCGTCGAACCCGACGAACCCGATGTACTTGGTGCAGGCAGTCCCTGGAAGTACTGACGAGCCCCCTCCAACACGTTTGTGAAACTCACATCCATGTCACGCCGACTACGGTCCTGCAACATCCAAAGAGAAAAAAAGGGATCGTGAGAACAAGCGTAATTATGCGTGATTAACTCTTTAAATGATATATCTTTTTTGGCTGTTTAATATTATATCAAATTTGGTATTAATTTATTTAAATCCATAAACGTGGATAACGTGGAGTTGTGGTCTTCGGAGGGTGGTTGTTAAAAATACATTAGAAAGCCATTCAAAAATATACGATCATCCGAATACAGATAAATTTAACCATTGAATCTGGCAATGAGATACTAACGCCCAGGTCACTCCATTTAACCGAATGGGTACGTACCAGAGAATAGTGAGAGAGGTTTGGGAAAAGGAGCATCAACCGCGAGAACTAGCCACAAATGGGTTTCTCCACATGCATATATACCTGTGTGTACATGCCACCACGTTTGCTAGTCCACTTTGGTGACTGAGCTCTTTCTACCCATGGGACATCGATAACTGGTATAGTGAGCGCAACAAGAGCATAGCCTCGGTACCTCCGATCCCAAGACCGAATGCCTGTATTTGCGTATATCACTCGTTCGTACCCTTACTGAATACCGAGCCACTTAATTACGAGGTCATTATTTAATCTGTTGTATCGTAGAACCACGAACTAATGTTGGTGTGAGATCTTCTATCTAAATATTACGGGAATTCTAAAAAAACCGAGCGCACAGATAAAAAAATGAAAAAACGTTTTTGCGTGTATTTCCAAGTACTTTCATCGTTATTGATTTTTACCTTCGTGCTACTTCAATCGCCTGATCACAGCCTTTTTTAAACACAAAAGGAAAAAAAAAAGCAAAGGATATTTTTACCGTAGGAGAACGAGAATATTTCTCAGTATAATGTCAAACGCAATGTTGCCGAAAGGCATTTTCTCACGAACTGCGGACTTATGAGAAAGAGAATGAGAGAGAGAGAGAGAGAGAGAGAGAGAGAGAGAGGGGGGGGGAGAAAGAAACCAGTGGAACGATGCCACGGAGCCAGGGCTAAAGCGACATTAATCTTCATCGTCTTGTATTTGTCTTGGTCGGGTTCAAGCTCTCTTCCGTGAGATTCCTTACTTGGCTCCAAGAGGAATCTCGAGCATAAAGCCCGAGAAGATTGTGTGCCGAGAGAAATCGCGGGCGCCAACAGAATCCTCCCAGATCCAACGCCTCTTGGATCTAGCGGCCTTATTAATCGCGTTTGGCTGAGCATTTCACCGAGTTGAAGATAATATTAATGCCTCTCTATATCTGTATATTTATATGTTTAACACGCTAACGCGAGAGCTTGACCCGAACAGAACATGAGCTCGATTTGAGACTTAGCTGATGATGAACCATCTGCGCCTCTGTTCCTTTTGAATAACGTGTGAAGGTTTTGTTGTACATCGTGGGTCTCATTATTTTGGTAATATAGTAATGTAGTAACTTTGAAAGTTTGTAGAAGTTTTTACAACGGTGCGTTTATGAGTAATTTACCTTTTCCTTAGAACAAAATCGAATGCTCTTATTTCGAAATCTTTAAAAATATTTCACAAACATTTTCAGTTATGGAAGTTACGTTTATTTAATTATACGAATCAAATTTTGAAGTAAATTTTATCCTAAAATTCACATAAAAAAATCACCTTGACACACTTGACCGTGGGGATATGTGAGCAAACTATATTTGTTACTGAGCATGATTATAATTGTACTTCGTAAACTGTTAAATTAACAACGTACCTCATCACCACGGAAGCCTTGTGCGAAACAGTTGCAGGACAATTTCTACAGCGCTACACGGTAAAATTTGTTCGACACTCGGTAACAATTCCTAAACATATATTTAAACTTTCGGTAAATCTACGATATTCGTTTTTACAGACATAAACTAATGGACTGCATCGTCAAATATCATTTGGGCCATACAATTTTTCATTTGATGTTCGGAATATTTGACTGAGCTCTGAAATCGACTAGTCGGTTCAGAATAAAGTCCTATAATAAACGAGAATGAACGAGAACGAATTTTATCCCATTTTCATTGAAATTTGAATTTTTTTCAATAAAAAATCCAAGAATTTCGTACTGTTTTCTCGCTACTATGATTTTTACGGTATTTTCATAGAAAATTCGTCAAAAAGATTATGATCCCGTTCTCTTCAAACATAAAAGTGTCACAATATCGGATACATTCGAATTAAGTAAATATAAATAACCAGCACGAACGCAATGACAAGAATTCCCAGTCGTTCAAGAACAGAGTAATCTCATTAATCCCTTTACACTCGGTTTGTCGCGTGTGCTCGCGATTCGACGACGAACTTTCGTTGGATATAGAGTGTGTATCCGATGGGTATATAAATGTGAGCATAGAGCGCATCAGCTCCGCTCCAGTTTCGCCTCGTCAGGTAGCTACTCGAGCGACGGAATAAATACCACGTCGTCGCTATTTGTCGAATCGAGCAATATTTTTGCTAACGCAAGCAGTTCTTTTCTTTCTCGGCGTTCTCGCTGTTACCGATTAACAAAAGTTCAACGATGGTCGAAAAGAACTATTGAACGGAAAGAACAATTAATCGATTTAAAAAAAAGAATGAGAATGTTTCTGGCATACGCGACGTTAAGTCTTTCTTCGTTCGAGATCGTATCTTTGGCTCTTAGTCGGGGCGAGCGAGCGCAATATAAACAATATGCGGAGAAAGAAAAGGGGGGCGTGTGTCGAAGTATGATGGGCAAGCGCGTAAGCGCTAAAAGGGCATAAAAAAAGACTTTTTTTAGTTTCCGTTTATACTTCGCACGTGTAAGAGCTATATAAAACTTTTTTTTTACATTTTCGAGAGTAATATCTATGTATCAATAAAACGGCGTTATTTCAATCGACACTGCGCCATCCGATCATTTTCTTTTATCAAATATCCCTTCTACACTATTTGTCACGTAAATTTTCTTTAGTACTTTAATCAAATCGTTTATTTACTTTTGATATCTAAGACAACACAGCAATTTAACTTCTCATTGCGACAATAGCGCAAATCGCACGGAAATCGCTATGACAACTCCCCGTTGGGAGCGCTATGAAAGCGAGAACTTTGTACTTGATACATATATGTATATAACCGATACGATCGATCGGTGGACAAGGCCATGCTCCATTACCATTCTCTCGATATCGTGCCAATCTCGTCGCCGGGTTGTGGTTCATTGAGACGTATTCTCATGTACATGAAAACTCTCTCTTTCCCTTCATCTGTCTTCCCTTACATTCAGTCACTCTTTTTCGCTTTTTCTCTTTCTATGCCATAAAGGGAAGGAGGTACCAGGCCGCATCGATTTGAATGTGACCAGTGCTTACAGGATATGTGGGCAACAAAGCTTCGTATTTTCGATGCTCCAGGGATCTATGTTTATATAAAAAAAATACTAGAGATTTGGAAGAATGGTACGAGATAAAATATATATCGAAGAACCTATAGTCTGTCTACGTGGCTATATATAGTGGCATATATTATGGAAAGTCATTAAGAGCAAAAGCACGGTGTGAATGAAATGAGACGTGTACGCAGGAAGAAGGACCGATATCGTTGTAAAAAGCTTGTCAAGTCAATATCTCTTTCTCATATTCTTTCTCGTATATGTCGGAAGTCATGACAATACGCGTGATTTCCGATTCATATTCTCTGTCTGCTCGTCACTTTTCTGGCTCTTTGGATATATTATCAAGCGATATAAAGGAAATAAAAATATATCGAAATTCGACGACTGAATTTAGAAGAAAGAAAGCTTCATCACTGTGCTGGCTACTTTGATTATATTAGGTATCAATCTCAGATAAGTGAAATCTTGGCTCCATGTAAAAGTAAACGAACTCACGAATCCCGGAGTGCTATTTTCGCTGGTCGGAATTTACACATGTATTCGAAAGCTCTCCAGCGAACTTTCCGCCTCTAGAGAAATCAGCGTAGGTTCTCGTTGCTGTGATGGCAGGATATTCAAAGAAAAGGAAGAGCGAGAGAGAGGGAGAGAACGTTTAAACGAGCATGCCGGACAGCTCAAGCGGATAACCGGTGGACCTTGTTTCAATGCATATACTCGCGGGAGGATTTCGAGCACTATCGAACGTGTGGAGTTTCGAAAAAGTAGAATATTCTCTTACTAATTGAACATCACATATTAATATAAAAAATT
>JABSMR010013519.1:0-18655 GCA_018902295.1 Dusona sp. PSUC_FEM 10030013 | reverse complement strand
TACGCAACTAAGTTTGGAAAAGATGATGGGTGGTGGTTGAGGCGTTCCAGTGGCGGAATAACCGGTAGAGTAAGCGGTGGAAGCCACGTGGAGAACACCAACTACGCCAATGCCGAAGCGCACGAATGCATTTACGCGTCTAGACTTAATAAAATAAAAGAAATGCCAACGGGTGCCCCCTCCCCCGACCTGCCGCCCCCCGTAGTCGACGGGGGGGTTGCCTGGTGGCTGGTGCCGTATAGACGTTTGGCTGAGACAAGCTGACGATGGTAGGGGGGTTGAGGAAAAATAAAATGAACGAGAGAGAAGAAAGGAGAAGAGTTGGGAGTAAGAAAAACTGAATTACATTCAAATATCTAATTTCAATTTTATATCTGTAAACATAAGTAAAGGAAACTAGGCGAAAGATACTTAATTCCAAAAAATGACCTTTCCCAAAGTTGCCACCGACAAAATCTCCATTAGGCTATAAAATAACGAGCGAATTTCTAAAATTATATTCACGTCACATTATCAGTCTTTCTTTTAGCATACAGACACTTTTGCATCAAATTTCACCTTCGTTTTCATACATGTGTCTATCCGGATTCTTCAGAACTCCCCAAGATGTGCGCATCATTATGATTATTATGTGGATAAAATCGTCGTGCTCGATCTCATAATGTCAGGGTCGACCGCCAACTATATTTCGCCGGTGTAAATGTTTTAAAGGCTCATCTTTTTCGAGAATGTGTGTTAAAAACGCGTGTGGTTTTACGCGTGTATTCGTTACGACGATTTTCGCCCGGTAGATATGGCGAGGCGTTGAAGGGGACGAAGGGGGGGTCAAAGGAAAAGATTATTGCAGCCACGCGATCGTGTATCCACATTGCCCCCGGGATATTTTTATAAGACGGGGGCAACGCTTTTGCGGGAACGCGTCTCGTGACGTCGCAGATGATGATGAGTCCTAGAGGCGATTTCTCTTCTCATTTCTTTTTCTCTCTTTTTAGAGTGAAAGAGGGAATGACGGAGACAGAAATGTCATAATAATGCAAAACATCACGCACAATAACAAAAAAAAATATTTAAAAAACGAACTTAACTTCGAAGCATCCAGCAGTACCCATATATTTTTTTCGAAGGGCAGCTGCATAAAATTTATTTCGCGTCAAATTATTACCACGAGGACAATAACGTGAAAATATTTTGAATTTCGGTAACAGAAGCTTCGTAATTTCGTTTTTTCCACAACATAGATATTTATTTTAAAAAATGCAAAGTTGTGCAATGAAAAAAAAATTTGTTACGGTCAACTGTCCTTGAATTGAAGTTTTTATAGGAATGCCATGGAGAAAATGAAAAAAAAACGGAAAAAAATAGAAAAACTCGCGCTAAAGCGATAAAAAAATTTGGGAAATTCGAAGACGCGACGAAACGATACAGTTTGGAATTGAGATTAGTTTCTTGGCAAGCGGCGCAGCTAAAAGATGCGAAAATACGCGCATTCGCAGTTGGCATCGTCCCTCGAATGTTCGCCACACATACGTTCCCACTACAAAATTGGAATGCGAACGACGAATGACGTTTATAATTTTTTTCCAAATTTTTAATGTTTTTCAACAAAAACAACAACAACAACAACAACAAAAACTCAATTTGTTTATAGAGATTAATCGAAAATATATTTTATAATATTAGGGAGGCTGATTAATAGAGAAAAGTAACTAAATTTTGAACAACGAGAACAGCCACAATGAAAGAAGGAAAAATCACACAGAAAACAAAACAACAAACAAAATGGCACTCTAAAACCTCGCCGGGACTTACCTGTCGAATGGCGAGGTAAAATTGCTTCTGTGAAATTAATCAGATAAAAAAAAATCGATTAGGTTTCAAAAAGCATGTTTTCCCGAATTTATTAAAAAAATTAAACTGCTGCAGAATTTCTACATTTTTTTTTACTATCTTCATGAAATATTAACTGAAAAGTACTGATTGGTTTCTAAAATAAATTTAAAAGAAATACTACTGGATCGATCAATTTTTTAATGAGATTGAACGCGCCATTGTTATTGTATTTTTCAGAAAATCGAAGAAGTGAAATAACGTGAACGCTGTGTTATTACGCGTTTTTTTTTGTTTTTCCTTTCAGTGAACATTGAAATATAATTTTAAGTAAGAAATTACTTACTCTCTATGACGAGCGAGTGCCAATTGTTGATAAGCCGAAAGATTGAGGTTGGGTGAATTTCTCACGGTTGAAAAGTCACTTTCAGTTTCGGTCTGAATTTCTTCCTGCGGATTCTCGTTTTGATAGCCAATTGTGTCGTTAGCGATGTTCTCTATATCATCGTTTCGCCTTTCGATCTCCAGCAACCGTGTTCCGTTGATCCTGAAATCCTCGGTTGTATCGTTTTCAATTTCGTTGGCGCTGGCGTCGTAATAATTAAGTGAATCCATGGCTTCGGGTATGACTCTGTAGACGTCGTCCTCGACCCATTCAAGGCCTTCGTAGATGCTTTTTCTTCGCCAATTGTCCGATGTATCGTTATTGGTTGTTTTACGAGGGTCACTATTTTTTTCCTCTGGATTTTCCGGTCTTGAAGTCGTTGATTTTTCTTTAGGCTCGAATGAAAAATTATTGTTGTTGTTGACCGCGATGGGTTTTCCGCTGGGTCTTATGGGTTCCACGAGGCTTTTCGCGGTGTTCAGATCGTCGTAAGGTGTGATAAAATTGCCCAATCGATGAGTAACAGGAAGTGAAGAGAGCACATCAACGGTTGAAGACTGAAATGTCTTTTTGCCGGCGTTTGATGGTGTAGTGTTTACGTCGAAAGATGTTGAAAATTCATTCGTCGATGGAAGCAACCTTCCAGTTTTGTTTTGAAATGCGCGATTGTTTACGACAGTATTACGGAGGATTTTTGGCATCATTCGATCGATTTTTTCCCTCGACAATAGTTTGGCTCTTTCGTTCGAACTGGAGTCAATGTCCGAATCGTCGTAACGTATTTTGAAGATGACGTGAGATTCCATTGCGCGATCAAAGTTCGTACGAATAACGTCGTCACCATCTGGCGTCTCAACATTTTCGTTGGACCGATTTTCATAATCAAAGTTCGGCTCCAGTTCGTCCAAATCCAACGGACGGGATGACATTTTATTCGCGGCATTCTCGTAATCGTAAATTGCCTGCCGATTGTAAGCCTCGAAATCGAAATCTCCATCGGAACTTCTTTTGTTGCTCAAAGAACTCGATGTAATCGCCGTGGCAGTCTTTAACTTCTTTTTCGACATTTTTTCGGCGTCATTTTCTATCTGATTAGATTGCGACGAATCGGTCAACGGTTGATCCTCCCTCAAATCGTTGTCCATCTTTTGTTCGGTAAAAATCTTTGCGGGGACGTCCGACGAAAGAGGGAAATGATTCTTCTTGTTCAATTCACGTTCCCGGATAGCCAAAACTTCCTCGAGACTGTAATTGAGACTTTTCAGGAATATCATATCAGCGGTATTCAAATCACCGGTTATTATCTTCAATATAGCTTTTTCTAACATTTTCTCCAACCTTCGAGCACTAAATGGTATTCCCACTTTGTCCTCGTTACCGTGAAGACTTCTTCTCCGTTTACCACCTATTCTTGCACTCTTACGTAAAAACTTTTCGGCCTCGGTCTTCGCATATTTTCTCATAAAAGCCTCGTCGTACGACTTGTTTTCTTCATCGCTGTTACCCGGCGCATTAAACTCATGGCCATTTTTCTCGTTCGAAAATTGTTCGATCGAATTGTCGCGTTCTTTCGCGTCTTCCTCGATCTTCGCGTCATCTCGGTGTCCTGTGATCGATCGAGCCCACGTGGTCGTCAGCATCGCAACCACCAATAGAATCAACGTGACTTTTGTCAAAGCCATTTTATTGCTCGTCCGAAAAACCAATGCAAAGTTCTTTTTTCTTTCTTTCCAATCAAATTTTCTTTTTTAAATCAAAGTAAAATTCTTTATTTTCCTATGAATTTTCTTCTAACTCAACATCTTTTTTTGCAATTTTGAATTTCAACATTGAGAGAACACTCTTTGGGCGAATTGATTTTAATCTTCGTTCCAGGGAGGGAGGAAAAGAAAATGTCAACTCCCTTCAACCCCGTTCGATCTAAGTCCGTCGAGACCCAATAGGGAATCGATCTATTCAGCGTCGGCTGCTTTCTTTTTTCTTGTTTTTTCTCTTCGAAACGTTGTGATTATCAAAAAAGAAAAATACGAGGAAACAGAAAAAATAGTGTATGAAAAATGTTCTCGCTGTCAGGTGATGATGCTTGTGTGTAAAAGCGTGTACACGTCGCGAGTCGTACGTCTGAACTGAGTCGACGGTGGCCGCTCGAGCACGAGAGCATAATTCTGTCTACTCGGTGAATCCGAGACAGAATGCGCGCCGGTGGAAGCTACACTATACGCGTGTGATGCTGATGTTAGTGTCGTTTCTCACAACGGGGATGTCGACGACGAAGATAACGAATTGAGAGAGACGGAGAAAGGAGAGAGAGAGAGAGAGAGAGCGAGAGAGAGAATGAGAGAAAAAAGGGAGAGAAACAAAGCTGGCTTTTTCCTCGTTAGAGATTTTTTTCCGTTGGATTTCCTGCTGACGATTTTCGTGACCGATTTCTTTCGTCACAGATGAGCGTGAAGAAATTTTTTCGATTGTATCGATCGCAGTTTGCACCATCAACAATAACTTTTTTAAATTGCTTCAAAAATCGGCTTAATATGCTTTTCTCGCTTTGTTATCATCAAAATTTTGATTAACGATCATTTGAAAGAATATCCCTTGATTGGGTGAACAACAAGAAAGGATCCGCGTACACGCGAAGACGAACCGTACGAATGCGAGTATCGGAGTGATCAGCGCACTTTATAGGGTTCATCCCTTCTTCGCTGTCTAGACGAATCGGAAGATATGATCTATGAATTATAATGTATCGTATTCAATAAAACACCAAGACTGTCGGGATCGTCCGCGAGGCTGGTGTGAGAGTAAATGTCCAACGATCCTGACCCCCTTCCCATTTCTCGGATCTTCAACCAACTTCGTTGATTTACGTCTTCGAATCCGCGCGTTCGATTTTTCGACCAAGAAAGCTTAAAAGTGAGTGAGAAAGATGACAAAAAAATACACAACTCGATTTATCTCTTACCGGCGAAACAGCCTGAAAAAAACTACCTTCTCTTGTTTGCGTCAGATGTAAAATTTTGTCGAAACGAAAAGTGAATCGTAATATGGGTCCAAGAGATGTCGGTGTTTTTGCCGATTTTTTGGTTAGAGTACATCGGGATGAAACTCAAGACATTCAAATTTTTGCATTGTGCATTGTATTTCTTTCCGGTGATTATCCCGTGGTCTTGAAGTGTGGAAAATACTATTAGTTAAAATAATTAGTGAATTCTAGATCATCGATTTTAGCGCATTAAAACCATAGGGTTTTTAGGAAAATTGATCGTTCACAATTCTTTTTTGAAATATCCAAAATTCGAAGATCCAGCATTATTTTTTGTTGGGTATGAAAATAATGAATCAACTGAATAAAGATGCTGTTCTGAGAAGATTGAATCTTTGTTTACCGATAGATCGTGATTGGTAGCCATAGAAGACTGAAAATTGCTCATAGAGTAACGGAATCTGAATTTGCCAGCTGCCAAGTTTCGTACCGTTCTTTGACCGTGCACAAATTCGCGATTGCATGCAGCGTTGCAACAGCATATTTAGCATGAAGCATTTAGGACGAGTGTGTACAATCTATGAGTTGGTTGGTTCATACCGACCTGAATTTTAATTTTTCAGAATTAAGATCAACGTTCATTGTGCCTGTAAATTTCACAATAGATTTTCCAATATTTTCGCATGGAATTATCGTTATCCACAATCGAATAATTACCGATGAAACGCCCGTTGCGATCGATCGAGAATAGATCGGAAAAAATGATAAAATCGACAATCAATAAAACCTGAATGACTCGAAAGAAAAACGTCGGGACAAAACGAAAGGGATAAATATGTAGAATGCAACTGTATAGAAGTGCATTACAACGAATCGTCTCGACGCAGTTGGGTGCAACATTGCTGACGTCATGTCTGAATTCGCGATAGGACTTGAGGAAGGACGGAGGGAGTGCAAAACGGATTACGAGAGAGACGACACGAGCGGAAAGTCGGACAGACAATCTGGCGTCTAGACGTACCCAAAATAATGACTCAGCTTATTTAGCTTTGCGAGATTGTTGAGCGCGTCTTAAACCACAACAACAATCAGCGTCTATTAGACGGATCAACTGGGCGTTACTAATCGGTTCAGAAGTACCAAATTTGTTTACCATTTTTTTCGTACGAAAAACAACCTCGTCTTTCATGGAACCCTTGCGAGAAAAATAACTGTCAGATGTGATGAAGAAGAAGGAATCCAGGCAATTCACGCGCGTTGACTTAACGAAGGCAATATACGCAGAGGTTGCAAATCAAGTATTATCGAATTTCTATGTATTTTTTTGTTCAGTCACACGTAACCTGTATAATTATTTTTTTTATCGCGGCAAAGTCCGTTGCAATCGGGCACGTCTTTCCTTGACTGAGTTTCCGGGCGTCCGTGAGTGTCTGCTAAAGAGGGTGAAGCGTAAAAAAAAGAAAACACTGACGCAATATTTAAGCAGCAAATCCGAGAAATCGTCCCGTCTCAATCGGGGACACGTGTCGAATCGGTAAAGATCAAGGATCATTCGCGCTTCCCAACGTAGGCTGTAACGATCCTTGCGGACGGGAGAACCTGCCGTGAGTCATCAGAGGTCGCACGACAGACATGATCGCAGACTGGCTAGGTAAAGAGTGAAGGGAAAGGAACGATATTATTTTGATCCGATCGCCCAATATTTATCTTAGGATTTCCGACTTTTTCAAATAGGAATTTCTATACACTAAACGTCGTAGATTAATTGATGAAATGTTGTTTACCTTTTTCGGTCAAGGTAACCTGCGTTCATGTTCGCTGTTGTTTTAAGCCAGAGAACGAGGTCAATGTAATCTAAAAAATGGAACGATTCATATATTGGACAAAAACACAATGAAATGACTATTTCGCATACCTTTGATTTTCCGGGGTTAAATCAGACGATACCGCTAAAATAGTAACATTCTGAGTTCTCTAAACAGACAAGTTCTATGAAGTGTGTGCTTTATCTATTTTGGTTCCGTTTCCCTATTTTTATACGCAGAACTGTACTTTCGTAATTCAATAAATAAATAAATAATCACCTGATTAAAAAGCTTCTAAATAGCATTCAAATTTTCGTCAAATTAATAGCGCCCAAAATAGGAATAAATACCAATTGGAATACTACCCAATAAAAGACTCGTTACAACAAAACAAGTGACAGGATAAGTAGAAAATGTCAAAGTTACAAAGAAAATAAATCGATAGTGAACAGAATGGGTAATTATTCATGTCCGTTTGGAATTGTAAATAAATGCTCGAGAAATCCACCAACGCGTATTGACTTGACGAATGGAAAGTTATAAAAAAAGGCGGGAAAAGAAGATCGAGAAAAAAAAAATGGATAAATCGAGACGGAACACCGATTTGATGGAGGTCGTTGGACCGTGCATAATTTTCTGGTGGAGGCGGACATCGGATCGCGATAAGAATTTTCGGCTATCACGATCGAGTATCACGAGTATTATCTATTGAATATAGAGGCGTAAAGGAAATGTTAGGAAACAGAGAGGCGTAAGAGTTCGATTTTAGTGTACGGTTTGATGTGACTTACGCCCTTTTTATTCTCAGAGTTTGGACATACACACATATATTTTGTAGAATTCGTTGCAGACGGCGCGTAATAAATCTCCAAAACAAAATTCACTATAATACAAACTTTCAAATTTTTGAGTTCAGACACGAGTCTTAAAACGTCGGAGATCGATCCCCGTATGAATTAGAATTTCGAATTTTTTTATTGTTCCAGCACCCACGTTGCGCAACGCGAATAGTTTAAATCTTCGAGCCACCCACACGTAGACTGCATTCATCGCAAATCGAAGTATGCCAGAGTAAAAGAAAAAAACACGCGTCAAAATGTCTTTGACCATGGGAAATTTGGAATGTAGAAGGTTTACCGATCCTCGATACTCGTGTAGCGATATTCCTGATCTTCCGGATTCTCGGAATAATTTAATTTCTTCTTTTTTTTTGTCGCTTCTTTTCGCAGAATTGTTTATTGCAAAAAGACTGATGACCGTTCATTTTTTTTTTTCAATATCAAAGTCCGATTTTAATTTTTTCTTTCCCGTTTTCTACATTTGTTCGCCATTTTTTTCTCTTCCAATTTCGTTCCCATTTTGTCATTTAAAATTGAAGCTATTTGTGGCGTAGATTAAGAAATTTTGCCAGACAGGAAAAAACGTAATTAAAGGATAAGAGAGGAGAGAAAATGGCACACGATCACATGTCACATGAATAAATTCATAGCACGCGACACCACTAGGTTCCCGGAAGGACGTCTTCAGTTATCACCGCATCGTACTAGTTAGATCCTCTTTTAATTCACCATTCTATTCTTCGTTCACGTGAGTCCGTCGCATCCGTTCGTTTCTCTCTTTAATCATCTTCATTGAGATTAAAAAATATTGGGCTGGTGGGTCTAATTAAAAGGGCGTCCGTTCCTTTTTTTCTGGCTGCAGTTTTAAACGAAATGTCTTTTTTTTCGCAATGCGCCCTCGTTTTTTGTCTGCGGACAATACGCTCAATAAATATTTTTATAACCATTATGTATAAATCGAGTTTGTAAAAAAACTTCATTCAGGTTGCCAAATATTTTTGGAAATTACTCCAGAAAATTGACTCAACTGAAATATCAGATTATTTCGAAACCTAAGATGACAATTATTTTTAGTTATCGCTTCAGACAAAATTCTCAATAAATGTGTTTTCATTCTGATATCACCGGTATAAGGATCATTGATTCTCATATTTCCCACAGACTTCTCCAGTCCGGTTGGAAACGAGAGTCACGGAAGGTAATCTAAAAATATTGCCGTTACAGCGAG
The DNA here is from genome assembly GCA_018902295.1 of Dusona sp. PSUC_FEM 10030013. Lineage (NCBI taxonomy): Eukaryota > Metazoa > Arthropoda > Insecta > Hymenoptera > Ichneumonidae > Dusona > Dusona sp. PSUC_FEM 10030013. The sequence continues at coordinate 9,591 of JABSMR010013519.1, read as the reverse complement.
AAATTTAAGATCTTCGTTCATCTTCTACGTTTCTTCTAATTCCCGTACGTTCTGACGCAATAAATATATGAAATGCTTCACACTTCTTCTACGGAAATAGGTTTTTACCAATAGTTCAAATTTTTAATTTCATATTTTGTACAAGTAGGATGCTGATAAAATATATTCTTGATTTAAATGAATTTAATTTGATTTTTTTTATAACAATTTTCAGAGAAATGAGAAATTGGAGTTGAAATAAAAAGAATTTAATTAGAGAAGTGTCCATTTATGGTAAGAATAATCGCGAAAAACAGTGAACTCGATCCTAAAGATCCAAGGTCAGACACTAGACAAGACTGGCCCTCAATGCATCTTATGTTTCACGTCGATGATTCTGAATGGAGAACATTACGAGACGAAGAAAAATGAAGAACGAGTATCATATGGATATAAAAAAAAGAACACAAACCCATGCATGGATTCGCTATGGCTTTATCTCTTCCGGTATCTCATATTTGGTTCGAGTCTTCCGGTAGCTCCGGCATATGTTTTTCGCGCACGTTGTGCTATTTTCCTTATAGCAGCCTCCCAACCGTTTAAGAGTTTCATGTTCGCAGTCTTCTTTTTCAATGTGGATTTCCGGCGTAACTGATCAGCACAATTCCGGAGTCGTGTGACTGCTCTCATATTGTCTACTTCGTAGCTTTTTTAATGAACGAAAAATTTCCTGACTTCGAATAAGTTATAAATCGGGTGAACTTCCTAATCACTATTGGGAATTATAAAATTAATGATGGGGAATTTGGAAAAAAGAATAAACGATCGAGAGACAAGGTCGGGGATCAAGTTCAACATAAAAAATCACAAAAAACCAATTCCCCCCGGGTTTCACATTGCGTCCCGACGAGATAGCGTAACCTCGTCAGCAAGACTCGGATTTATCTCATTGACAGAATTTTTTCATCTCTTCTTGACATTCCTTTATGAAGGAAAATAAATGGGTATCAGAATCTTTTTCTTTCAACGTGATTTTTCATTCGCTTCAAATTGATGAACATATTCGGTGGTCCGGACCATGTGCTAGTTTTATGATTGCCAAAAATCGCTGGTTAGAATTTTCACAACGACGTTATTGAGGGGTTTTTTTTGGCAGTTTTTGGTATTGAGGGAGAAACCGTGGGCTGTTCGAATCTTTTCTCCCACAAAGTTTTCTGAGGTTTAAAGACCCGGGGATGTGGCAAGATTGGATCGAAAAAAATGCTGAAAAACTCTATCGTTGGTAGTATCAATGACCATTTTCATGATACTGTCGAATATAAAATGATTTATATCGTAGTCGATACGATGAAAAATGTTGGCCTTTATGGCTGAAGTGATTTATCTGATTTGATGAATAAACAGTAATTGATAAAATTCTTTGGCATTGTGTCCGATAAAATATGAGATCAATTCCTATTTGAAATTTCAATTAATCAAAATGTGCCTAAAAGAAAATTTGATTAAAATTAAAATTCATTACACTACGCGAAAAATCAATAACGATTTAGAGAAGAGTCAAAATGACTTCGCTAGAAGAACTTTGCCCAGCAAACACAACTTGGATCATTTTCGTAACTTTGATGTAAAAGTTACGAGTTTATGTAAATGTTACATAAAAGTTACGAAAATGATCCCAATGAGTTGGCTGGGTTGGTTTAACTGACATAGAACGCCTCATATTTATGATCCTTATGGTCGTAATATTTGGTTGTATACGGACGTAAATGAAGAAGCTTCAGATTATTATCTTTTCACACGAGAACAAGGCTTTTCTTTCTCTCGATTGATGAGTGTCTTGTTCGACACGACGATATGATCGGACGCCAGTTGACGGTGAGCCATCGAAACGTAAGGGGTAATCGTGAATCGCCGATCACATATATTTTGTGCTACTGTTCGGCCCACAGTTTTCCATCGGTTTTATTAATCAAATGCAAATTCTTCAATCCAGTTTTCAACGTGTGTTGGTTGTTCATTGCATTGTGAGTGTGATAAATCGAAATTCCTCAAATTTGATATATCAATTATAAAGTTCAGGCGCAAAATCACATTATTATTGACTTGGAAATATTTTTTCCAATATTCTGGCGATTAACTCCTCTGATTTCTTTCGTCACACAGCTTTACCAAATTGACTATAGTTCGTGAAACTATATATTCAACTTAAAACTTGGCGAAGAACCGCTGCCGTGTCTCCTCATCATAAATTAATAAATATCATTGATTAATTACTCTTTTGAATCATTTGATAATAAATGAGTTTATTTTTCATTATAGATTTCCTTTTATAATAAGGGAACAAATATTTAGTAATACTTCGAGTCAATGAAATATATTTGAATACGACAAATACACCAAATTTTATATTCCAATATATTATTGTGTATTAATACGTATAAGCGTGTCAGGAAAACGTGCGACGATTTCAACAAGAATTCTATGAGAATTTTTTATCAGTAACTTTTATTGTAACACAATCAATAATTCCATATCTGCTTAAAGTAATCAGTAATACTTTCGTTTGGACATTGGCCGTGGATGATGAAATCTTTGATTATGATCGCTGACAAGGGGCGCGAACGCGACGAATGAGAAACATGTGGAATATTCGAAACAAACCGGTTTAAAAATTAGTTCGCGAAGCATATCTTATCGTAAAATTTTGGCCAATTTTACACTACTCGAGATTTTGAATATAGAATACTTCTTATGTTGCAAAATATTCTTTAAAGCTGAGCCAGATTGAATTTCATACTCTTGAATTTCGTATTTCTATTACTTGGTTTTATTTTTACTTGACGTCTGTTTCGTCACTGCTGCTCGATGTGTGTTTGAAAAGTTTCACGTAACCGAAATTTCTTCTTATCTTTATTTCCCATTTTATTGTTTCGTCACAGTTCGTCTAATTGTACATAATTTTCTTTATTATTTCCCGCGTTTATAACCGAAAGATCTGATTATTGCAGATGTTTGCATGAGCGTTAAACGATAACCGAGAAACTTGGGAAAATGTCAAGGTGACAAAGTCGATTTTAATTTGCACAAGTGGAGGAAAAATAGTCGTTTACTTTTTTCGACGATTATTTTCCAAGAGATCGAATAAAAACCGACTAAGACCAAAATTAGGATCAAGGAATATCGAAATATTAACTATGGCTGGGATTAACAATCCCGCCTTTAACGCGGTAAAAAACGTCACATTATTTATCAAATATTTTCGATAATTATACTCAAAACATTGTTGTAAACTTTTCATTAAATAAATTTCATCAATTTGGATCTTGCATTTGAACTTTTAAGGTCGAGAGAAAAATAAGCCAACACAGTCTCAGAATCTCTCTCAATCTCCCACATCAGGTACGTACATTTAATTATTCCTAATTACATCGTGATTACTTTCAAATTTTTTAAATCTTATTATTTTTGTTGTCTGATTAAATGTCTGTGTAATAATTTTAATTGGTGGAGCAGGGTGTCAATTAATTAATCATGAATCATTATAAAGTCACATTTAATTATATTTTAATTAAAAAATAAAGCACGAGATCTTTTTAGAGTTTAAGGAAATAATTTATATTTTGAATGATCACAGGATCCAGAGCTAAACGAATTCGACATTGACACAAAAAATCACGATTTATCTAAAGACGAGGTGCGTTAATGACTTACTTAAAGACGATAAGTCTTCCGATTGCCGTATAAGATTTATTGAGGCATATGAAATGATAGTGTCAATAGATATTTTATCAAATCGATGTAACACCATTGAAGATTATTTGCTGATATTATTTTTACGACAATTGTTAAAGAATGTTTACTTTGCACAGAAATATAATAAGAGGGAAAATTCTTCCGGTTGTCTCCCGGCCAGTAGATTAGCAATCGATGAATTTTTCACGAGGAATGAAAGGTGCTTCAAGAGGATGGGAATTTTACTTATTCATACGTCCGTTATTATATATTTGACCTTCGCGAGTATTTATTGGACGAAAAATGGTGCGTGAAGGTTTTTAATATTTGTTCATTCAAAGGTATCACAATATTTGAATATCTAATTAAATAATTCCTATCAAAATGAGATTCATAAAAATAACGTAATTGTTGAAAAAATCATGTCATTTTTTATTCTTGAAATTATCAAAAGATCAATGACTGTCATTTATTTATTCTGTTTTTCCTTTTTTCAGAGAAGGATTGCGACTTTGAATGGTGTGACGGTTACGGAATGCTCATCGTAATTCTTTCGTTTGTTTACTTCTGTCTTATTTATTACTGCATCATAAAAAAGTATTTCGGAAGAAGCATAAAAAGTGGATTCGACCCACTTTGTTCGTGTTTCGATCGTATTAACAATTACAAGTGAGTGAAACCGGTAAATAAAAATACAATTGGTTTTGCATTTTCATAATCCTCTCGACTGTTCTAAGATACCTGCAATTCGATGTTTTTCTTTTCTGTTTTTCATTAAGATACGGCCCTTCTTTGTTCAAGGGCGCGTTTTACGGGTTAGTGGTTATCGCGTTCGTGGCTTTTCTCATCTACGACACGGCTGATTCGAGGGAACGGTTAATAAGTTTCATCGGTATCATTGTGCTTATGCTTTTTGGTTGGATTTTCTCGAAAAGTCCTGGAAAGGTATGTACCAAATTGAAGTACAATTCATTAAATTTCGTTCTCGATCATTCAACGAGTTAGTTTTGTATTGAATGAATCGAAATGATAATTTCATAAGAATTTCATGTTTCAAGATTCATTGGCGGCCCGTGATCTGGGGTCTCATTCTTCAATTCTCGTTTGGCCTGATAACGATCAGATGGAGTGTTGGTCGTGCAATTTTTCAATGTCTCGCAAACAAGGTTGCGGCATTTCTGGGCTATGCAAAGAACGGTGCGGCTTTTGTATTTTCCCAACAGATAATTGACAACGGGGTCTTCGCGTTTGCAGTAAATATGAGCGAACTATTTTTTCTTTAAATCTACAAAACAGCCCGTGATTGTTGATTTACAAACGATCCTTTTTTTCTTCAAGGTCCTACCGGTCATTTTTTTCTTTAGTTTTATGATACAAATTCTTTACTACTGGGGAGCGATGCAATGGGTCATTTTGAAACTTGGCTGGATGTTACAGCACGTAATGGGCACAACCGTGTGCGAAAGTCTTAATTCTGCAGCAAACACATTCCTCGGAATGGTATGTGGCCTCGAATAACCGTCGATGAAACGAAATCAAAGACGTTTGCTTTAATTCTCATTTTATTATCATTATCATTATTTTTATTGTTATCATTATCGTATTTACTGTTTTTATTATAAGTTTTCTGACACTTTTAGACGGAATCACCACTGCTGATTAAGCCCTACCTCAGCAAACTTACCAAGTCCGAATTGCACGCTGTCATGTGTTCGGGATTTGCTTCCGTTTCTGGTTTGTTATTCAATTTTCATATTATTTCTGTTTTTTTTCTTCAACTTTTTTTACATTCCATCGAACGATTGGTGCAATTTATGCGTTTTAAAAATCTATTTTTTACCAAAGGTACCGTACTTGCTGCTTACATCGGTTTTGGTGCCCAACCTGCGCATCTCATAACCGCTTCCGTCATGTCCGCACCGGCTGCGCTTTGTTTCTCGAAACTCTTTTATCCCGAAACGGAAAAAAGTCAGACTACTTTCGATAATATACCTCTGCAAAAATCGTGAGTTTAGTTTCAAGGAAAATTTATTGGATTTTGGACTTTTGTTGGAGACTTTTAAACCCTTACGGTGCATACCGTGGTCACGCGTGACCCCAGCTTTTGTCGTTTGCGCTGTGAACTCTTAGGAGAAGAATGTCGACTTTCCTTGAACTTTTGTAATTTTTACTTAACAAAATTGTTAATTTTCATGAAAATAAAATCAAATTTTCTATATTCGAGAAGATTTTATTTTATTTTCATGAAAATTTACATTTTCATTAGCAAAATCACGAAAGTTCAAGGCTCTCCTCCATTTCTATTGCTGTAACGGTAATTTTTCAGTTTCAATTCTCTCCTTGTACTCAGACACGGTATGGAATTTTGATAAAACGTATAGAATCGTCGGTAGGGCCTCTATATGGAATCTATAGAAATAACACGAATCTCTGTATATTTTTTTCACTCGAGTAGTTTTGAGTATGAATTGATAGTTAGAATGAATGATAAAAAAAAAAAAAAAATGTCGCATATTAGTCACTTTTAGTTACGATGGCTAACATTGAAGAGATTTTTTTGAGCAATTTAGTGAAGACACCAGTGTCATGGACGCAGCAACGAAAGGTGCTTTGGCCGGAATTCCACTGGTACTTGGCATAGTCGCCAATATCGTTGCATTCGTTTCGCTAATCTCTTTTCTCAATGCCATATTATCGTGGCTCGGTGGCCTCGTAGGATTTGCGGAGCTAACGTTCGAGGTAAAAATAAAATGAATAGAGGAATCTAGTGTTTTCTTTTTATAGAAGAATGAAAAGTGAAGAAAAAATCTTCGATCTTTTTCAAGCTCATATTATCGAAAGTGTTCATGCCCCTGAGCTGGATAATTGGTGTACCTTGGGACCAATGCGAAGATGTTGCGACTCTTATCGGGTTGAAAACTGTGGTAAACGAATTTGTGGCCTATCAAAAATTGGGCGAATTTAAAAGAGCTGGAAAATTGACACCTCGCGTCGAGGCGATTGCCACATATGCTATTTGCGGCTTTGCCAATCCTGGATCCATCGGTATTATGATGGGAAGCCTTGGATCAATGGCTCCTGAAAAACGACAACAAATTGCTGAACTCGTTATTAGAGCCTTCGTCGCTGGCAGCGTAGTTTGCTTCCTTAGCGCCTGTACCGCCGGTAATAGCTAAAATTCATTCGATATTATCGAACGTAATAATAATAAAAAACGTCGTATCAAAAAGAAATATTAATTTATAAATTCAAACTTTCGTGGTGGATTTACAAATTAAAAACATCAATCCAACCATTTTCAAGATTAATCCAATTGTTAATTATTCAAATTTAAATGAAAATGAGCAGTCGGAAAAAAAATTTTTTTACATTCGACTACCGGTGCCGAAAGAAATTACTTGTAATGATTTTTTTTCTTTCTCAACAAACACATGACCCTTTGTCGTAGTATCGATTGCAGAATAATAATTGTACATACTTGGAGTAGTTTAAAAAGTTAATATTTTCATTATTCGATCTTTTGTTTAAAAAATTGAAGAATTTTTGTTTTTTTTTTTAGTTATGAGTTGACAGCATCAAATTTTTTGCCGCAGGTATGCTAATGGACGAATCCTTTTTTGCTACCGTCTTAACGAACGGAACGACATCCACACAATGGGAATTTACCGATTAAAAAAGTCAAAAAATGATTAATTGATCCATAAACCAATGAAACATCTTCGTCTTGGTACTTAACACTCCATTGGGAAATTTTGATTGCTGGTCGACATAATTTTAATTGATATTTACCAATCGAGGATCCGGCGAATGGAAATTGAAGAAAAAAAATCACAAATCATCGCGTGTCATCATAATATTCACAGTATTGATTTTTCCATATTATAAATAACCAACGAATCGTTGGACTCGCAATGTCAAACATTTACCGAGGAACCTAATGATTTATACGACACTTTAAAAAATTGTGCTGCATAAAATGACGCATGAAAGGTGGAAACGAATGAGCGTTCGGAAAAATCTTGCGATTTTTTCCGTACGCGTTTTTTTACCATAAGTTTTGTTTATTTTTAAAAAATTAACTTTACAAACGTAGCAGAAATTAATATAATTCATAATTATACTTAAAGATCACAGAAAATTAGAAACAAAAAATATCGGCGAAGAAAATTTGAACAAACGTGTTAAAATCCTCCGTTTGACGCAGACCATTTTGTCAACGTTTTGTTTTTTCTATGGCTTTTTGAAAATGAGCTCAAAATATCCTCGAACTTGGAATGTTCAACGCCACTGCTGCTCAAGCTGCGGGGCTTACTTTTACGAGCCATTGAATCGCGATAAAAGCTCCCGGTGATGAATTCATTAAAAAGCGAAAGACGCATTTATGTGTACGAAGAAGCCATTATTTTGGTGACAAGATCTAGTTTTTTTCGGTATGCTTTCGAATTTTCATGGTTTTTTAAAACCATTTTGATAATACTGTCCGACCTTCTTCACAAGCATGTTCGGCAGTACGTGTTAATGTGATCGACAATTTGTTCTAAAACTGCGTTGGAAAACAAATGTCTAAAATTACTTCAACTTTGTAAATATTCATTACGATCATTAAAAACAACAATAATCATTGATTATCGACCAACCTTTTTTATGGTAAACAATGCAGCTGGTGAATCTCCAACAGACTATGAGTACGATCGAAAACGTCAGCTGTCACTTCCAACATTTTCGGCAACACGTCGATGTTCCGTTGGACGTTTTCGCCACAAACCTAATGTCGATGGTAGAAGAGAACAAAGTTCATTTAAGTTTTGGTTTTATAAATGTCAATTTATTAATCGACGAAAGTTATGAGGAGCCGCGAATTAAAATTTCGAACAATTATTCCACGCTGGTGTTCGTCACGAATTGATTTATATTTTTCTCAATTATCAGCAAAAATAATTATTCAGTCAGATTTTTTCATAGCTACGAATTAATGATTTTGGCAGGAAATGAATTTTTTTATTTTTTTTAGACGATTTTCTTATGGGAAGATTTAGAAATTTGGTGACATGGCTATGAATTACATACGATTCATTGACAAGTATGAAAATAATAAAAATCTGGAAATATTCAACTGTTCAATTATTAATTTATCGTTATTAAAACTTGATTTTGTTTTCTCTGATTAAATTTTTCGGAAAAGTTTTTTTTTCAAAATAATAACAAGGATGAAGAAAAAATAGAAAGCTAACCTTTTTGAACAACAGTTGTTTATTCGGCATCGTGTACATGGCAGTCATAGCAGCTGTTCTTATCACCCAGGGGTGATGTTTGGCAAGTGTCTTGCCATAGGCGTCTTGACAGCAGCTCGAAGTTTTATCAACGTCGCCGAGGTCACCGAGTTGCCTTAAAAATTCTCTGATAAAGTCTACCAACAAAAATGAATAATACAATGGTTATTGTTATTGTTATTTTTTCCATAATTGTGTTTTTCCTTATCTCGTTGCTATACAATTTGTTGCCTTTCGAAAAAAACACACGAACCGAGACCTCGATGCAATCTCAATAATGTTCTGGTGCCGTTGACAAAATCCGACTTCTCCAACAATTTATTTTCTTTCTCATGTTGAATCATCGTTTTAATCGTGTCATAACTCTGCTCGTCTTTTTTTACGAGCTCGTTCAGAACTTCGATCTTTTGCTTCAGATCCGATGATACGAAGCTGAAAATCGTTCCCATCAGCTGAAAAAATCTAAATAATCGCCAAAATTACGAAAAAAACTCCCACAAAGACGTAATTCTAAAAAAAATCGTAACTATCGAATGAAAATAAATTGGAATAATTGAAACATTTTCTTATCAAAATCATTGACTAATTCGGACATTAATTTCATTCAAAA
>JABSMR010013518.1:0-10894 GCA_018902295.1 Dusona sp. PSUC_FEM 10030013 | reverse complement strand
TGATTTTCATCTTGTTTCAGTTTAAAAATATTTAAGTCGAGAGAATTTATGTAACTTTGGATATTTTGCTTTTTAAATGACTCCGGTACGAACGAACGTAGCGGAAAGCTAGATCTTTACATAAGTATTGCATGTACGTACTAAAAATTGTGTAGTTAAGAAGAAATCCGTTTCAAAGATCGGAGTTACATGACACATGTTGCGCAAGTCGAAAATTGCATCTTGCCCATGTTCATACCTTTTATGTCGTAACGAAGACAGCGCAAGAGCGATGTAGCCTGGACTGAAAGTACTGCATTTGAAAAATAACCACGTAAATTACAGAAATGAACAGACAGCACGAAATTCTTCAAATTATTGGTCAACCGAAGTTTAATATCAATGAAGTCGAAAATTGCACCTTGTCAACGTTCATACCTTTTATGCCATGCCGAAGACGCCGCAAAAGCGATGTAACCTGGACTGAAAGCATCACATATGAAAAATAACGACGTAAATTACAGAAATGAACTGACAGCACGAAATTCTTGAAATTATTACTTAATTAAAGTTTAATAGTAATGAACAAATAATGAAATGAAAAAATCATGGAATACCAATGGAAGTTATTATGCGGTCAATTATTTTCCATTCATTAACTTACTTAAGGAGCAAATGTAAATTTTTTACTGACAAGTTGAAAATCTGTTTAAATATTTTTAACGAAGCGTTACAAATATTTTACCACTTATCACGGAAAAGATTCACGTTGCTCTAGCGAAAACACGATAAAATTTTCATACCGCACTTAAATTTTACTTGTCTTAAGCCAACAAAAAAACTCTATAAATAGAAATATATGCTACTTTTTTATATATAATTTTTTCGGTGTACAACTATAAAGTATAATTCTTTAGGTGTGCTTTATTCGATATTCCTAGCAAAACGTATGCGGCGTGATTGCCCGAGGGTGCATTATTACTTGTGGTGTCGCGTCAGACACAACGGGGTCATTAGATTTGAATTGTGAGCCTCTTTACCCGAACCCATTCCGAGTAAACGCATTTGTAATTTGCGGAAAATGAAAAATAAAAAAATCTCGTGAAGCTCACAAAAGATCCCGAGTTCCATGCTTTTAAACTGAGAGAAAGGGTGAGTTAGAGATGACAAGCGATTCGACTGCATAACGAAGTACAGAGAAAGGATGCACACGATGTACCGTAACATTTTTAGCTTCATATATTTCGCTATGAAACTTTTTTTCGCACACGCTTTTAAGGCTAGATCATATTTCTTGTACGTGTACCATAAAATTCTAGACTTTATATTCTTTGTCGAGAATTAATTTTTTTTCATCTTACTTTTAGAGCTCCAACATATGTTTTAATAGTTCATAAAGTTCAGAGGAATTAAACAAAAAACTGTGCGATATGAAAAATGAGCTTGACAGTTTCTCTATCATGATGTAGCAATAATTGAATAAAACTTTTATCTAGTAATCACACGAGTTTACAAAATTATCATTTTTTTCAGTGCAAAGTATGAGAACACCATTTTCCAGAGTATTTTCACTTGCTGAATTCGAATCGGCTGACAAAGCATTTTATCGTATCAAGTTCTTTAAATACAGTCCGTTAGCAGCATTGCTGCTTCAGGTAAATTGCCATACTGTAAACCGCTTTATCGTTTAATTATTGTATCATAAATATATTACAAAAAAGGCATGTTTGGGGTTCGCCAGATAACAAATTTCCTTAATGAACATCATTTCGAGAAGTGTTTACCACTAGAAGAAACTCCAGCGTGATATTCATTTAAAAATGTTGCTCAAGAATTTTTGTAAATAAAAAATGTGACACCTGCAACCAAATCATTGAAGAACGTTTGTGAAATTATCGGGAAATGCACTTATGTCATTGAAAGTTCATTTTTTGTAGTCTCACCTCGAATGAAGTAAAATTGCGAAACTACTGCTAAATTTTAATACGTGAAACCAATACAAATTCAATGATCAACAGTTTTTGCGGATCCTACACATAAATAAAAATACATTTAATAGCTAAATCATTACTTCCGGTTGTTTCTCAAAGAACCAGACGTGATACAGAGTTTCCTATTACCAATCCCCTTTCAACGCCGAAAATAACATATGAAAATGTTTTTAGACTCTTCGACATAAAACCTTTTTAACTAATAGTGTCATTGTTATGACTAAATATTATAAATACCATGTGTACTATTGTCTCCAGTTATTTGAGAGTAAACGCATCCTGACTTAGTTCCCAGCTACCGGCTTTATTTGACATTAATAATAAAAGATACCGCGAGTCTTGGGAAAAGAAGCGCAATTTAAGAATGCCAAATAAAATTTTCAACTCAGGTGCGAAGAAAAAATAAATCAGTGTTTGTGATGCAGACGACGCAGATAGAGAAATCGCTAAAGGGCTTCGTATATGATTTATGAACGCTGTTGCAAATACTCCGCAGACGCAACAGGATATTTAGACGAAAAATATATCTCTCCTTTTACAAACGGTATATACTCACGTATATATTTCACATGAAAAGCTACAAGTTTATTCTGCCACATGCATAATATATATGCGAAAGATGTGAACACAGTCATAAATCGTAACAATCATTAATTATCAAAATTATAATGCTGTGAAGAATTAATGTGTTATTATTTTCACGATTTTTATTTTGTCAACGACCTCGGTCGTAACATTGTTGTTGAACACGATGAGAATAAAAATCTCCAATGTTTTGATGCTTCAACAAATGAGCGACAAATGAAGCATCCAGTTTTTCATTTTGTCATATTTCTTGCAGTTTTCCTCCGGTGATCCATTGAGATCGGAAAGAAATTGAACCTCGCCCTATAGAAGCGGTTTTATTTCCAACGTCACTCACAAGCGTTGTATAGCTCCTCTTCCACCGTGTACACTTCTTATCCTTCATACAGTAAAATGCGGAGCTTCTCCGAGCGCATAATTGGCTATGATATATCGACGTGAACCGTATGACGAGCTCGTTTTACGATTATCTCGCTTCGCTTATTATCATGCCGCATTCAGCTTTCGTAAAAACGTCACATGGTTTTCCTTTTTTCCTTTTAATATGGCAAGGCTGCTACTTGTGTTTAACAAAAGAAAAACATCGTCAATAAAGGGGTCATAGTAGGTGTAAAAAAACGGGCCATTTTTAAAAAGTTTCATCTTCTTTTTGAATTTGATTATTTTCGATAATATCATCGAATGGAAGAAATTCAACAATTTAATGACTGAAGATTCTTTGCATAGTGTCAAAGGTGCATTGTACTATTACTTCGAAAATTTCTCGCCCTTATGTGTGTTCTATACCAGCATATTCCAATTACGATACGCAAAAACAGTCGAAACTCTGCCGTTGAGTTTTAAACGCAAATGCCGTCACGTCAAAGACAGATCGCTCCATATAACCAATTATTATTTCACTCTAGTTTCTGTAATTGAATTAGAGTCGTTAAAAAAAAGTGGGTTAACCTCTTACTCACGTCACTTCCATGCAAATCTCAGCGATAACGAGTCTTCTCAATTGCAGCGTGATTAATTAATCATGAGAGTATCGACTGAACTAAAGAGCAACACCGTTCGCGATTAATTTTATTTCACCTTTATTTTTATCTCGTCTTTATTTATATTCTACTTTGTTTTTTTAATTAACCTGATGCAGAGTAGCGAACCGTAACGTTTTTTGAGAAGCTAACGAGTGGTATTTTTAACCTGCAGGACAAACGCGAGAATGAAGGAGACGAAGAAAATGAACGAGAAATGATGCTCCAAAGTAGCCATGGATAATCTAACGAAAGTAAAAATTCAATACACAGTGAAAACAATTGGTATACAATTAATTTAGTAACAGAAAACACCACGTTTTAAAGTTAAACAAGAGCCAAACATGGCACGAATTACATCGACGCGATTCATTGTCGATATTGTTCGAAAAAATATGCCAATTTAATGTGTCATGTATCGTGGTAAAAAAAATGATCAAATAAATAATACATCGTAACCAAAATTACCTGGTGTGAACAAGACAAATAGATGTGTCGAGTGTACAATAAAATTTGTTACACTAATGCCACGTGCCACGTAACATTACGTATAGTGTAACGTAACAGTGCCACGTGTCGTAGGAAAAAAAATAAAAAAATGATAATAGCCGTGAGTATACCGGATGTGAAATGGATAAGTTGACATGCAGAGTGAAGTATAAAATTTGTTATAATAATGCCACTGGAATATTGTACAGCAAGATGTTTATGAAGAAAAACGAGCTTATCTGCTGAAATGAAATCGCAACAAAGAAAAGTTACCATAAAAGAAAAGTGTAAGAAATCTGTGAAATTTGACAGCAGCTTTAACCAAATGTGAGAAAAGAAAAAGTCGAAAGAAAAGACATGCAACGGTAGTAGCATTTTCGAGGCTTACAGCGTATCGTGACAAAATGACTCGTCTTTTGTAAAGACCATTTTTTCTACTCGACGATTAGTAAACGTTTGAAAGAAAAATATCTTTGAGCGTAGAACGTGGCTCGGGAGCACGAAGTAAAACGAGAAGTGTCTGTGAAACAGAACGATTAAACACGACTGAAATAAAAAGGGAAAAAGAGAGGAAGAGAAAGCACGTGCCAAAGGAGGGACCAAATCCAACGACACTCGAAAGTACTTTTTGCCAAGAAAAAATGAGATATCGAAAGTAGGAAGATGCCGAGAGATACTTTTGTGAGAAGTTTCTCGACTCAGCGAGTATCGATCAGCGACTGTAATATACAATAATAAAAATAGTAATCGTTTTTAAAACTTATATAGCGAAATCGCGATAAGACGTTCGTTCTACACATTGGGTCAAGCATCGAGTGACGGAGAATTCGGTGAAGGGTGAAAAATAGATCGAGAGCAAGAGGGTGAAGTGCCTCTCGAGGGAATATCAAGGAAATAGGAAGATCGAGGATTGCATATCCCGGATGCAAGCTCTTGAGATGACGTCTGTCTGTTTCCGATAGTAGAACGAGCAATATCTTTCGGTCGAATTGACCACGAAAATTTGTGGTCTCGAAATATTAAGCCCGACTAATCGACTATTAACGCTGCCAGCTATTGAAAATTTACATGTACTCTTCGTGAGGTTCTATGTGTTTGTATGTACCTTTGATCACGTGTCTGTTAATGAGAATAGTCCGGACGAATAACTCGTATATCGATTGCGTGCGACGTCCCCACAAAACCAAATGGTAGTGACCGTGACACATAGCGAGACTGAACTTTCCCTCGAATTTTTCGAACAAATGTGGTGAACCAAACAAGGAGTAAAAAGAAAGTTTTTTCAGTCTGATTTTTTATAATATACGTGTGTGCCAAATTTGGGAATAATAATGAATTTCTCAAAGTCAGACTTCCACTTCCGATTCTCCGTATCATCGCTCTATATACACCTCTTTTAAATAATCGGTTTAATTAGCGATATATAAAATTTGTGGTAAAAGTTTTTAAAATGCCTACCGCCAATTCTACGAGGGAGAGCAGTCTCGCGATAAGGACCGAACCCCTCGGGAGAACATCAAGTTCTCGTAGCCGTGGCCAGAACGGCACAGCCAATACAGAAGTTCCGGAAATCTCAGGTACGCTTAAAATCTTAAGATATATTATCGCAATTGGGGTTAATTAAAATTTCGATTATTACTCGCTCCAAATTAACGATAACGCTGCTATTATATTTTTCTCAAGGAACTTTTCAGTAATCGTAAAATAAGTTTATGATCATTTTTCCTAAAAGAAATTTCAACATAAGTTAAATAATGTTTTGACTGAAAATTATAATGATCCACAAATTAAATCCAAACTAAAAACTCCAACGGTACGAGTGTAAAACAGTGAAGAAAAAGTTACGTTTCATTATGCAAGTTCTAGCTTGAATTAAACAAAAAATCATTATTCCAAGTTGATTTACTACTCGTTTGTTTATTTTTAGACGTATTCAAACAGTTCCTGTTTTTATTACGATTCTCTAGGTCTAGGCACGAACTTTGTTGTGTTATCATTTATCATAACGCCGCTGTCATAAAGCGACGAACATGGTTTTTTTTTGGGAAGCGAAATAAAGTGTTGCATTATTCAATTGATCCTTATCTTGGTAAAAGGAATGGGCTATAGAGTACTCCTACGAATAGAATAACCTCTTTATGACCGTCTCTTGAGCGAAATCGATCCAATTTCTCTGTCACGGGCGCCCGTGAGGTTGAAAGTCGTGTAGGTCTAAACGCACCCTAAACGCTTTCACGAGAGAGCAAATAACACAAATTTGACCTAAAACCCGGAAGCAAAGGCTTTTTTTATGGAAGCTTGGAGCAAATGTGAGACATAGGAATTGTTTTTGATCGTTCAGGAGAGGCGAGGGAGTATGTTGGAAAAAACGAAACGGGAAATTTGTTTCTATGTGGTGGAAGGTAGGCTCGACGTCATGTAAATAAATATAAGAACAAACCCATACATAAGTATATGTAAGGGAACGGGTATACTAGAATAATTTATGTTGCGAAGCGGAAAAGCAACCGGAACGAATGGCCGGAAACGAGAAGAGTGCGAGAGCATATGAACAAGAGAGGTCACAAGTTCAAGAGTTCAGGCAGTTTCTACGTTTACACTCTCGCTCGCCGTTGTGTACAATTATAAATTCCGATTTCCAATGAAACGCGTCATCGAAGGTATTCAAATCGTGAAATAGACCCGGTTCTTTGTTCTCCGGGATGTATCTCTTTGACGAAAGGTTCCCAGTGCTCGGAATATACTTGAGTACATATTTATACATAAATATAGATAATCATGCAACGAGGCATGTCGAAGCCAACAATATACAGATCTCGGAGAAAGAGTAACGAGCCCGCAATAAAAAAAGAAAAATAAAATATCCTCTCGTCGTGACATCGTTTATACGAGGCCACAGAAAGATAGTACGAGAGTGAAAGAGAGAGGCCATGTGCTAGGGATCGGGAACAATAGTTTCGAGTTAGCCCGACGAGAATCGTGGGGGAGATTCTAAGTAGAAAAAGTCCGGTCGAGTCAGACACTCCCGAGAGAGGTCTGTATAGGATGCTTTCATATATCCTCGGTACCACAACCTTTTATGCCTCCTACAATCTACAGGATGATTCAGAATAGTCTTAATTCTTTTTAAATTATCACAGTGGTGGACTTTCATCTCGAAACCGAGTTGAAAATTTGAATGAATCTTTTTTTATATTTACGCAATTTTATTTCGGATCCATCAATTATCAATTCAATTTATGAATTAAATATGAGAAATAACTATTGAATAATTATCAAAACACATACAATCTCTGATAAAAGGAAATATTGGATGTTAAGACAAAATAATTCACCGTTAATAATAATAAAAAAATGACGGACTGAACTGGAGTTGACTTGAGTTGCTTCCGAGCTGATTCATCTTTGGACGCCACAAATACTCCTATAAAAAGGTGCTAGCTTTTCCGATAAAAAAGATTCCCAAACAAGACGTTGTTTCCCTCGGATATAAAGACGTTCAGAAAAGCTTGGATATGTCTACACACCACATATATACACAAATGTAGACGACGTTACACAGCTATTTTCTTTCTCTCTCGTTAAGACGGTATGCCGATAGAAATATATGGCTTAATACACTTTAAGTTCTCCCATCCCCAAAAATACACTATGGTATAAATAACAAAATAAAATAGTCAAGTAAAGAAAATTAATTAAAGTAACGTGTTCCAGAGAATGATTTATGTGGATATGATTTTAAGTCTCTTAGTTATTCATATTTTATTCTTTATTTTTAATATTCCCGCGTATGCATTCTCGGGTTTTTACGAGTTTATCCCATAACTTCAATCCCACTTTCCCTTGTTTCATCAGCTTCCATGGTCCTGTGGAACCCCCCAAGAGTGTTTCCCACAGCCACTCTTTCCTAATGCATTACTGTGTCGCAGTTCCACGAGGGCGGAAGAAAGCTGTGGACAAACGGTGGCGATAGAGTCGGCTAGATTTTTACTGAGTTTTTGGTTGGTTAGCACCATCAGAAACTCGAAAAACTATCTCCCGGACTGCGATTAATGCCCGAGCCGGTGCATGGCTAAGCGGCCACTCATTCAAGTACTGGCTTCGCTCGAAGCTGCTTAACTTGGGAGATCGCCAAAGCTACACACCGCTCGTGGACCCATCGCTGTCAATAGGCATTTATACATTTTTTTTTCGTTTTTCATTCGCAACCAAGGATTCAGCACATCCACTTGCTCTGGATGAAAGACACATTTAAAAAAGTAATTATTACTATTACGGAACAGAACTCGGCACAGTAAGAAAATTTTTAATAGAGCGAGAAAGAGAGAGATTCATTCAAATCATTTATGCCTGGAATATATCCGTAAAGCAAAAAATATCTGAAGCTTATAATATACAGATAATAAGAGAAAGATAAACAGAGATTGAAACAATAATGAACAATAATGAGGAAATAAAAGATAATAAAATAACAATATAATGAAGATAACAATTTTCAATTCTAATCCTAATGAGTGTACTTTAGTACAAAAAATATAAATGAAATAAAATAACATGAGATGAAATGATTCAAGTATAATGCGGGAGAGATACATATTGCTGTGTATAAATGGGTCAGGACAATAACGTTAGGATCGCCAATTGGTTTGGCAGTATAAGATTCGCCAGACAGAACTAATCTGACCAACGGTTGGATGGTGAAGGAAACATAGAGAAAGCACATGGTGGAGTGCTCTAAAGCAGGAGTTAGACGTACGAAACAGGGACGAGGGGATTCCCAATGGATGGGGTGAAAGCGATCGATTCTCGATTCATGCTTCACCCTCGACGAGTCTCTTGCTCTCACGAAGCCCATGTACGAAAGATGTATCCCTGTCGAAATTGGGAACACAGGCATATAACTCATACGAACAGATAGTTCCCCACTATTCTAAAAATAGTCGAAAATCCGGCTTTAAAATCCTTTCACTCCTGCCCAAAACGATCTCGACTTCCACCGAACCTCGAGGGCAAAAAGTACTCAACTTTTCTCGTGTTTGCCATTGCTCTGTAAATCGAGTGGATTTACCCTTCGTATTTTTCACATCTTGAAGCAAATACTTGCCACTTCACCGTCGTATAGAATATGGTTCATGAGAGGTTTGCGGTTGGATTCTCTTACATCTGATATATATCATAAATTCCCTCCAAAAGCGAAGCCAAATCATCTTAATTTTTTTTTATTTAAACAAATTAAGAAAATCGCCTTAAAAACATGTTGGCTGGACACGAATCTATTAAAATATAATATCAATGCGTTTCTGACAACTGGTAATTGAAAGAATAAATGAAAGATAGACTATATCACTCGACCCTTCTTTAAGGGTAACATTTCTCCACTACCTTCTGACCCATATTACCTCAGTACCCCTTATTATTATTTTTACCCTTCGAGTTCCATTTATCATCAATTATGCAGCGAAAATATGACCCATTGAGGGATGTTTTCTGGCATACTTTCCATGCTCGACCATGACCGATCCTATATTCCGCCTCGAAGCCGGAAGTGGGGTCAAAAGGGTCGAACAAAAAATCGATAAGAGAATCTCGTTTGGTAACTGGAAAACTGTCGATAAGAAAAACTCTGTCTTTTCCTTCGGCCAATTCATGACCGATCGGAGCCACGATAAAAAATCTCGTGCTATCCACCCTCAATGTCAATGGTGTAGTTTTTTGTTCTTATCGGAAGCTCGTCATACTTGATACCCGCGAGGCAAATATATTTCAAAAAGATTACCGACTGATTATGCTTCCAAAAGAAATATTTGTATTGGATTATACACTCAACGCTCCCATTTCTCATACCGATAGGAGCAAAACCATTCCATAATTCGACCTTCTTCTCTATTCTCACTGTTAAAACCGCCAAGACAGTGCAAGCATCGCTTAGGAAGAGAGGAGTTGCGAAACGAGCGAAAAAGTGGATATTTCAATTGTCGAAGTGGGGGATAAAGAAGTTGACACATGGGAACGGCTTGCATCTGATTTAAGCTCCAACAATTTTACAAACAATATTTCATAACAATAATATGAACGAATAAATATTGCTACGATATAATTCAGACTATGAACCCTTAGAAACGAATGTATTATCCACCAAATCCGCTTATACCGGACTTTCAATTTTGTTATGCAGACCCTCAACATTGAATATTTTCAAACTATCGAAAATATTCAAGATCGATCAAATTTACGTGGTGGTCAATTTTCAAAACAATAGTATAAATGCTCGACTATCCCTGAAGTACGTTGCTAAGAACGAAGCCTCACGAAAAAAAACGCATTAATCAACTAAATCTGACAGTCTGACAAGTCTGACAGTGACAAATCTTACAAATTTTATATTCGAACCACAACTATCGTTATTCATTCGAACTAAAGATTGAATAACTAACTTTACAATAAAGTTTTGAATGTGCTTGTTTAAGCTGCTCCAAAATGATTGTATTCTAAAATCTAGTGATTTATCACTCTTCTGAAAGGACGCACCTCATTAAACAATATATAACGATTAATTGTCGAAATTGAAACAACGAGCATAGAAAAAAATGTACACACACGTAATCCGAACAAGATTTTGGTCGATTTCGAGATAACTTGGCGGATGAGCCGTGGGTCCATATGGGATTCGGGGATGTTTTCTTGTCGTGGAATAGTTCTGATTGGGATTCTGAGAGGGCGCCACGACGTAGTGAGATTGCGTTTGGGAAAATGGAGAGAGGCAGCCCTGATAGCGCGGGCGACAGGCTTGCGCTTCATAGCAAGGCGTTGATATGTATATATATATATATA
>JABSMR010013507.1:0-10897 GCA_018902295.1 Dusona sp. PSUC_FEM 10030013 | reverse complement strand
ATTCATACATAAATATATATGTATATGAATATTTATATTAATACAGGCCATTTTAAAAGCGCAAATTTTACTTTATATCGTACGCGTATGTATGTTTCCGAAAGAAAACGTTCCTGTCGATCTCGCGACAGCAAAAGTCAGGTTCTTGTCTGACTCCATTCCTTCCCCGCATTTTGCTTCCACTAGAATATCGCCTCGCCTAACCTAAAGGATGAGCTCAAGCTATTCGTGCTTACTGTACACCTTTTGGCGTTTCAATGAAGTTCCGGTTTGAAAGCTCACTCCCTTAACCCTCCCCTTCCCTCCGGCAAATCGATAACTATATACCAACACGCTCACCTTCGAAAAGCCATTAACTGTGAATATTCGATATATTTTCATATCGGCTTCTCCTTCGACAACTATCTCGTGTCACAGGCTCTTGCAAAAATTCACTTTGCTAGTCAAGACTCGGAGTTTCTGTAGCAGATTTCTTTGACGGTTTTCAGAGTTCATTTTCATTTGACATGCAAATTGGGGTGAAGTGCCCCAAATAATGAAACCTTGAATTTTTGGAAACAATTGTTTTTTAATCGGTTTAAATAATGATTAATACAGAATTTATTTCAATTATATTGCAATTATATTTCGCCGTGAAAATTTATCACCGAAATTTGCTCCGTATGCTGGGCATTCTGCCTGCCCGAAATCCTTACGACGTTAGACTTTGCCTGCCAAAAAAGGAATTGAAAATACGTGACTGCGAAGCTGCGGAGCGTATCAAACGGTTTCACGCTCTAGATTCCTCTCGGAGGTTCTTTGATTCGCCGCCAAAAGAGCAAGAAAACGATGACGACGAGAACGCCAGACTGTTGGTCGGCATCTTCTTACCCACTTTTCCTTTTCACTTCACCAGTTAGTTTCAAATTTCTTTCCAATAGAGTGTAGGGTTGCTTTTATATACTTGATACCTGTCACATTGGACCCGATGAAAAAATTCGAGAACTGACAGTCCTGGCTTGGAGAATTTTTCAGGTGAACGATCAAATGCAAAATTCAACTCTCTCGATAAAATGGGATTGATCCACGAAGCTGCGGGCTACAGAGGAATTGAGAGAAATTTCACACCTCGAAATCCTCGGGAGAAATGTCACCCCAATCATTCTAACTTTGATTAAAGTTCGAACGAAATAACACCGTAATTTGTTAGACCCGGACAAAAGCTGTTACGATCGAATTGCGAAACTACATACGTGTGGAACGCAATCCAGTTGGAAAATTTGTCCAATTGATTTTTTTCCCTTTTTTTCGTAATCCGGACAGAGTTGTTTGGTTGTTCGAATGAGAGAGAACGCTGAAAAAAAGACTTGCGTTTGTCCCCTCTGGTATATTTGCTGGCATATTATATTGCATGGTCAAAGAATTTCGTACAAAAGAGGGTGAGAACAAAACGAGCGGCTCCATTTTACGGCACAAGTCATACGGAAAATTTGTTCCAACGATCAAACAGAACTTCTACTGGATATCTTCTCCATCGTAATCCACTTGCTCCTCTTTTTTTACTTCTCTTTCTGTGGTCCGACTCGGTCGGAGTCTCGAACTGTCATAAACTTAATTTTTTTTCTACAAGATAACATTTTTCTTTCAATTTAAAATGATCTCTTGGACGTTGCCCTAGCAGATCCAAACATCTAATGGACGTACTCTGTACGTGCACAAGACACGAAAACATCCATGCTACGTCCATTGGATGTTCGGTTCTGTGAGGCTCGCGAGTAAATACGATGTATTTTCTCACTGAAACCCGAGAATTCGCGATATTTGTACGGTTTTGCTGATTCCAGCGGGAGTATAACAAATAGTAAACAATCATGCGTTTTTGAGCAGGCGTGGAAACACACACGAAACGACCAAGTTTAACATTGGAGATCCTGCGCCATGTATGCTAATTAGTAACTCATCGAAGCATTATAGTTGATGTTTAACATGATCGGTGGTTAATACCAAATATTGGGTCAAGGCATAAGCGGATATTGAAGGCCATTTTTATCGCTCTACATAGTCAATGCCGCGTTGATAATCAGGCAAGTAATTTATGTAGAATTTGAACGGATTACTTTGATCCGAGCTAATTGCAAGCTTATGTTTCAATCATATAGTTAGCGGTGTTGACATTCCTAACTATCTACTGAGTTTTAATGATGCGTCTGCAAAAAAATTCTCGGAGGACGATAAATTTCGGAAGCATAACGATATGCGTTGCAGTATGTTTTCTGGTAGCATTGCCAGCATACTTTCATCGAGCGAGCGAATTTCCAGTAAAGTAGAGAGCTGAGCAGATAGAGTACAAGAGAGGAAGAGAGAACGAGAATAAAAAAGGTATCATCGATGCAAGTATACCTAAAGGGGATGGACGAAGCGAGAGAGAGAGAGAGAGAGTAAGCGAAAGCAGGAATATAGTCGGTGGTTTGTAAGAGTAGCAAGGGCTGGTGAGATGAGCATCGGGAGGGTTGGAAGTTCTATGTGCTGTGGGTATGGGCATTCTGCCAAATGTCCGACGTATACTCGAGCCAGTGGTATAAGGAGAGTACAGTTTGCTCTCTTCCCTCTTCACTTTCTCTCCTCCTCACCCTCTCTCTCTCTCTCTTTCTCTTTATCTGTCTCTCCCTCTCTCTTTCTCTCTCTCCCTCTTTCGTTCCCTGTAGGGTATCGCTGGTTTCTGGCTTCTGCACGATGCCTGGGCATTCTAGGATGATCTCTTCGTCTCTGTTTAACAGCTCGTAGGATCGACCGGAATGGATGTGTACAGCTTGATTGATTGGCCACGCTTGTATTGTTTCAGGAGGAAGCTGAATCGACGTAACGGTCCAGTACGCCAGGATGGCGGCCAGTTTGCTGCTGCTCAGAGCCGTCCTCCTATTCGGCATCCTCATCCTCGTTCACGGTGAGTCCATTGACAAGTCATATTGTGCATATACACCGCCATGTTCCTATCTAGATGATGACTG
Source organism: Dusona sp. PSUC_FEM 10030013 (assembly GCA_018902295.1). Taxonomy (NCBI): domain Eukaryota; kingdom Metazoa; phylum Arthropoda; class Insecta; order Hymenoptera; family Ichneumonidae; genus Dusona; species Dusona sp. PSUC_FEM 10030013. The sequence goes on along the minus strand of JABSMR010013507.1, from coordinate 7,910 downwards.
CTTTGAAAGGGACCTTAGTTATTGAACTGTCGCTTAAAGACTTTTGTTGCTGGGCCGGATCTACTTTTAAAATGATCTCTTAACTAGATGAGGCCTTGCTTACCGTAAAATGGAAATTCGTAGCTTGGAATATGTATTGGGAAACTTGACAAGCTGTAGAATTCTGAAGGATATAGTCGGTGGGAAAATTAGCAAAGTCGAAGCCAACGGGCTCATTTTTCAAAATATTTATTTGACAGATTGCTTAAGATTGCTCTTCATTCCCCGTTTAAGTTGATTCGACACTCACAGCTCCAGGCTCGTTTATACAGATAATAAATTGGTTGTATAGAACCAAGAAATAAGAAACTACGGAGTTTCTTTGAGTGAATGAAAAAACAAGGATGGAGAATGGAAGGAGAACGAGAAAAAGAGAGAGAAAGGAAGAAAGAGAGAAGAAAAAGAGAGAAAAGTAGCCGCGAGTTCGCGTGCCTGGTCCACTGGTGGATCATCAAGTATTTTCCTTGGCTATTTGCTCGTGCTTTTCTCCCCTTTTATCGTTTCCTCGAGCAGCTGCTTACTGAGACGGTCGGATGGTACAGAAGCTGAGCGCGTGCCATTTACCCGAGTTTTGCTACAAGCTCCGTTTGCTTACATTGAAACCATCTGGGGAATCTTTTTCCCTCTTATTTTTTTATTTTTTTTATTTTCTCTCGCTCTTTCCTTCACACAGGTCGTCGTTATTTCGTAACTCACACAAAAAGCTTGAAAAACCCAAGTACTTTTTTTTCTCCTTGAACCCCTTGTGCCTACACAGGGGTTGAAAAGTGATAGAAATAAATCCCCATAACTTTAACACTCCATGACTCGTCTAGCCTCGGTCTTCATCGAGTTTTACCAAACTCCTTAGCCAAGTGGACCGTTTATTTACCCTGTATATAGCCCCTAGCTTCAATCACGTACATGGTGTGACCTGGAGTCGAATTGGAAGCTGATAAAAATGCATTGTAGTCGTTCAACGCTCCGACAAATTGTACAAAGTTTTCTTTCGTTTCTAACGAGTTAGATATTTTACTGTCTATTTCTCTCCGTTCTCCCATAAGATTGGTAGCATCTCATATAGTGGCTCTCCACAAAGTCACCCATTTCATTCCCTACCTAAGAGAAGAACGACAGAACGATTTCGAGGGAGCAAAACGATGTGAGAAAATAAATAACTACATCAAGCCAGTGAAATATATGTATATATATATATATACTTCCAGGTACATACATGTAGACCCAAGTAAAAGTTGAGAGTAAGATAAAACGAGTGTGAGAGAGAAAGGTAGTTCTTCAAAGTTGCACCAGAGGCTCGTAACTCTACTTTTACCCGGTGCACATCGGGGCGAGTAAAAGTGGGCGAGGAAGATATACGTTCGCCTCGTATACGTGTATATAGAAGCGGTGAATGTACGTGGCTCCTACGGAGCGTACCCTGGGTGCCCAACGGGTGTGCGCGCAGTAGTTTCTTAAAGATGCTAAAAGGGATGGCGTGTGGAAAGAGAGGGCGGCAAAGTCGGGGGAGATAGAGGGATGAAAAGTGAGTTCAGAGTCGTGTGGCGACGACGCTCACTTGTTGCGCGGAAAGGCGAACCAGCGAGGGCGAGATACGGAGAATCTCCGCGGACTTTTGTGGAGAGAAGGGGGAAGAGCTTGCGGTATGTGTGTGTGGACCGGAAGAGGGATGAAAACGTGGAAAAGGAATGACTAGCTAACACACTATGAAAAAGACTGAAATGAAAAGGGGAACTTTTGGTAGGGATGAAAGTTTGGATGGCAGGTATAATCCGGAGCAGAAGAATGAGATCATGCGCTGGTCACCGATAGCTCAGGGTTGAAGAAGCTCATGGGGTTGAAAAAGGCGGTAACCGGCCAAAAAACAGATGAGAAAGGGCTGTTAAGAAAGGTGTGGAAAAGGTGCAACGGCCGTGTAATAGAAAAGGGAAGTTGTAAGTGAATGAGGAATGGAAGTAGGTGAAAAAGGAAAAGTCTTTTGGCGAGCAAGTTTACGGGAAGCAGTAGTCGTCCTGGGCAATCGAATTGATTCTCTTTTACGATCCAGCGTTTTCTCTCTCCGCATCCTCACTATATATAGGGCGATATATCCGGCGCTATAACCCTTTAGCCACTCACCCTTTTCTCATTCCGTTACTCTTCGCCTCTCTGCTTCTTCTCTTTTTTTTCCTCCTCGAATCATTCCCTCCCTTGGTTTATTTCGCTCGATCCCCAACGCTTTTTTTCTCGCGCTTGGCTGTTCAACGCGTGGCTTTTTCCATCTTCGACTCTTGGTCGAACTGCTCTTTGCCGTTATTTATTTACCTCACGGAGAGAATGAGGCGCGTGCACATACACGTAGACACACACATGCACATCTATACACATATCGATTTATCCTCGATACAATCCGTGCACGCTTCGACGCTCCATACTCCTGAACTCAGTTTTTTATCTCCCCCCCCCCTCCTGTTTTTTTATCTCACTACTTTCTGCTTCATTTCTCCATTTTTCTCCTTTCTCAGTTCCTCCCATTCCATTCCATTCCGCTTACTCTTTCTCCCTTTTATTTAACTGACCACTTTTTATACGGGATTCCCGTGCCATGGACCACCAACACATTCTCGTATCTCCACATACTTTCTTACCTCTTGTATCCCAGCTTCCGGTGTCCAGGCTCAACTTGGATTATAACGGCAGTCCACCCGCTTAACAGTCGGATATCCGATTGGACGTTGAGGCTTACGACTGGATTGTGCAGCGCGATCCCTGAGAAATAATACAAGGACTTATTTCACTAACGCGTTTTTCTCCTTTTTTTTCTTTCAATTCTCCAATGACGATTTCTCCCTGATTGTTAGAATTGACAATAATGAAAACGTGAACTTGAATCATATTCTTGTCACAGCTAGCGCTTAAAAACTTTGCGTTGCATTTTTTTGGCACCGGTCTCTCTGGCATCCGTGTGCAGATTGTTAACGCGCTTCGTTAAACACAAAACCCCGCAAAAGGGACCTCATGCATTAATGCAAGTGGGAGGGTGAAAGGGAGAGAGAGAGGGAAAATGTCAGAATGAAAAGAGGGCATATCGAGGGTATATGGGGTTGGGGCTTACACAGGCTGTCTGTCTCTAGCCTGGTATGGCAATGAGGGTGAGAGGGAAAGAGGACCATACGACTATTCCAAATTAGGGCGACCCGGGGCTGCGCGCGTCTGCGTCACAAACCCTCTAGCCGCCAGAAATCTGTCGTGTGCTGCTAACTCCTGGTCGTTCTATGCGTCTCTCTCTCACTCTCTCTCTCTCTCTCTCTCTGCCTCACACACTCCATGCCTATCTATCTCTTTCTCTCATTATGCCACATTATTGATTTCGAGATTATCGCTACTGGCCTCTCCGTGCTCCACATATTTAACAGGGATATTGTGTCCAGGCGATAGATGGCACAGTCATCCTTCGATATATGTGTTCCTTGCCTCAGCCATAAATCTCCAGTTCACCAGATGCATCTCGATCAACGATAATTCTCTCAATCCTCCATGTTTAGGCCGCCCATAACTACAATGATTAATACAAAAAAAAAATTATCGACTGGTTTATGGGCTTCGTATGATGATCTCTCGCAAATTCTTCGATAAGTATCCCACGTGGTTTTAGACCACATTTCCAGAAAGATATTTCTCTGCTTCGAGGATATCGCCACTTTCAAGTCGTGGAAAATTCCCTGGGAGATAGTCAGATGAGGTGTGATCGATGAGGGCTTATTTTTAAACTTTATCGATTATTACTTCCCCTTTGATTGACCCCATCTTGACTTCAACACACACACATACACTCGTATTATGTTTTTGCATTATTCAACGACTAGGTCGAGTATTGGGGAGTTTTTTGTCTGAATCCTATATTCATTATGTCCGCCATTTTGTTTTCTGGAAGAAAAACCTCAAGTGCAATTGTGCCAACGTTAAATAAATATATAAATCTACGTTAAGGGTAACGAGGCCAAGAAATCTCAAACTATCCCTGGAGTTGCGATAAAAATAAGGGTGGAAAAGAAGAAGAAAATTGCGATAGCCTCGTTCGAACGATGCGTGACTTGGGAAACATTTTGTCGAACGGCACGCGAGAGAAAGTTGTGTATATATAGGTAGATAAAAGGGAAAGAGAGCGAGAGAGAGAGAGAGAGGGAGAGAGAGAAAAGCACAGCTTGGCTCTAAGACACCCCTTGGACTATTCGAGAACAGCAAGGGCTGAAACACCTGACCCAGCTGCCAGGGCGCTCGCACGACCCTTAAGGCAATGTCTGAGCAAAGCTCACAGACGAGGAAACCAAATGCCCTAATACTATACATATATGCACATTTCTGTACATATATGTACGCAAAATGGTGGATGAGGGGGTGAAAGTAGTTTTTCCCACGTGTACCACCAATCTCGCACTTTCTTTTTCTCAGCCCCTTTCTCTTCCTCCCTCTCTCAATCCTTTTTCGCACAAGCTTTGCCGGCCAATTCCCTGGAAAGCGAGAACACGTTCCTCCCTGAGAAAACGTGCCACCCTTGCTTAAACCGCACCTACAACCTATCCCCATAAACGTCTCTACCTTTACGAAACATCGTCGAGGCTATAAAAGATCGAGAGAGAAAGAAAGAGAGTGACTATGAGGAGGATGAAAACAAGGATGAGAAAACTAAATGGCAGAATAAATATATTATTTAGAAACTCCTTGGCGACTTTTCAACCCCATAGACGAAAATCTTTTCATCGTGTACTATCGCTGCATTATCGTTTGAACATTCGTGGACATACGTATAAAACCACGAAATACTTGAATGTTTTTGTTTCATAGTCTTTTTGTACGAATAAATTCAACGCCAAGCTGAGAAATTTATTTTTCTATGCACTAGGATAATTTAGCTGACAACGAATACAGATCGTGTACACGAATATTTTTCACCGAGTTCGTGTATTATAAATTCTTTCCCATTAACGAGAGTATTCCCCTCGTCAATACCACCACCGCTTTATCCATCACGATTTTTCTTCCCTTTCTTTGAACACTATTTCTTTTTCATCTCGTTTTTTATATCCTTCGCACAAACGAAATAAACACAATCGCGTATGGACCTTTCGCTCTCATCCCTTCGTCCCTTGTCACGACGATATCGCTCGACAGTACACTGAACTCTGTGACGACGGTTTCGAGATATCCTTTGAGATGGAAATTTCGAGTACTAGCTCGAAAAAAAGGAACGAAAGGAAAAAAGAATTGAAAAACCGAATAACGAGCTCTCGATTGAACCAAAGGGAAGGCGAGGGAGGGGCAAAAGTCACTGGACTCTCAATCTCTCTCTCTCTCTCTCTCTCTCTCTCTCTCTCTCTTGCTCTTGCACACATTTCCGCTTCCACTGTTGTTTGTCAAGGAACACGATTAAAAATTTCAACTTTATGAAAAAGTTGAGCAGACGATTTCGCTATACGTTCAATGTCGATTCTAATTTTTGCCTATCGAGAAAAGTATACGTTTTAATAAAGTATCGCGACGGAGAGCTGTTGGGGCAACTCCTCAAAGGATAAAAAAAGAAAAGATTTGTAAGGACCCTTGAAAAAATACTTTCAGAAAGAATGATCGTTTGTAACACAAATTAGGGAATTATTATCGAGAAAGGTCAGTAATTTTTCTTCAACAGAAGCTATAAAATTACCAACAACTTTTGTATTTTTATATAGCTATTTATAATTGGCGTAGTTAATAATTACGAGAAAAGCTGAGAAAATGCGACGTAGTCGGCGCTCCGGGGAACGACGGGGCTGTTTTTTTTTTTCTTTGCCACGGGATCTTTTTCCCCCTGAGGTTCACGTGAAAAACCTTAATTAACCGTGGTATATGTAGACTTGAAAAAAAGAAAAGAAAATATGCAATGAAAAAATTCGTGCCTTAACGACGGTGAATCGCCGTAGAAGCGGACGCGTCCCTCTGGTGGTAACGTTGCCGACCATCAACAGCATTTTCTACCCCTATAAATTATAAAGACGTATATATACATATTTACGTATATATAAATTCACTAATTGCACATGTCGTAAAAAGGTGACGATTTTCAACATAATTAAATAGTTTGAAAAAAAGAATATTACGAGCCGTAAGTGAAAGTAAAATGAATAATAATAACTACTTGAAAAGAAAATTTAAATTCGCCTCGTGAAAAAAACGAAAATGCGAATAAAAAGCAAGGAAATTTACAGGAATACGTATAATACACGGTGCAATGTCCCGTTGTGAGACTTTTGACCTCGTCGCGAATTCGCATGAAATGCTAATGACTCAACGAGTGCTCGGTCACGTTCAGGTTTTAATGAACTCTCGTTCGCTCTTCACCCCCCCGAGATCTCTCGCCAAAAACGATTTCCTTCCTCTATCTCTACGTATATTTGTTATTATCACTCTCTTCATCTTTTTGCTGCATCCTTCTACGTGCATTATCTCGAAAATCATCGTGGATTATCCAATTATCCACTCTACAATAACAAATGAAGTAAAAAAATATGAACACTGATGAAACTTGACGGGACTGGGGTCAAAATTGCACAGAAAAGTTGAGACCCTTCACAGTTCTCCTGGTAAATTTCATTGAACCGTTGCAGTATTCAGTTTAGCCATTACGTACTGTTATGTATCTATTTGTTATGTATATACGTTGATCAGAATCCAGTACAAAGGGATTCTCAGAGTAGGCGAAGGGTGTTGCTTGGATGTTGGATGACGTGAGTGTTAATACGCCTGGGGACGTATAATTGGTGCTGTATTCAATAGACAATGGAAACAACATCCAAAGTGCATAAATTTCGTATGAAAACTGTATCTATATGAAATTTTGTAAAAGAAGCTAATTTTTTAAATTTATTTCTTCGTTCATTGTATGAAAATGGATAAAAGTTTACAAAACTCGTAATGTGCAGTACAAATATATTGGAGCAGGGTGCAGTTTTCGAAATGATTTTTTTAACACTTTTGAACTCGTGCAATTTTGTACACGTTTTTATTATTTGAAGCTCACATTTAGGAGAAAAAATTTTAAAAAATGTATCAGTTTTGTATGATTTAGTAAAACAGTGCGCGGAAAAAAATTTCAACTGGCGACCACAAATGCCGGGCGTTTTATGCATCGAAAATAAAAATCCAAACGTATTCTTAATCGGTATCAATGTTGTGAGCAATGCTACCAAAATCAGAGAGGTAAATTATTTTTGCACAAAATGGCGGCATGTTAAACCTCGATTATCGATTTTTTCTATACTTTTTCGCTTTCTACGGGTCATAAATAGAAAAATAACAATTGTTTCGACTCAGTTCTGGTACCAGTGCTGAATAACAGTCTAATGACGATGTGTACCAAATTTCAACTCAAACGGTTAACGAGATATCGTGGTTGCCGATTTAAAGAGCACGTATTTGAGAAAATCTCTCTGAAGTTGATTATTATTTTTTTGCTTTTTTTTAGTCAATCAATGAAAGTGTATACAAAACTTAAGAAAGAATCAAAGTTCGAAAATATTGAGTATAAAATTAATATAGTATGTATTAAATAATACACTTAAGTGATTTGGAGAAAAAAGAACAATATTGCAGGGGAAACAGTAATAAATTGTTAGAGATGGGGGATTGTATTCTTGTCGAATCCATTCGTGATAAGGCCGCAAAGCTCGTCGGCTAATCTCCCGGTTGTCACGGTGGTTTTCCCTCTCGCAGTTTCTCTATTGCGAAAATCCACCCTGAATTCAAGCGGAATTGAGCGAACGTGAGAGAAAGAGAAAAAAGAAGTGTGTGAGAGAGAGAGAGAGAGAGAGGGAGAGAGAGAGAGAGAGAGAGAGAGAAAGGGAGACTATAGGGCAGAAGCT
>JABSMR010013496.1:0-10897 GCA_018902295.1 Dusona sp. PSUC_FEM 10030013 | reverse complement strand
AACAATTTAGAAATACATTGCAAGCTTCTAATAAACGTTTAATAATAGAACAAGTTATCCATCATTCAAATGTACCAGAGTTTTAAAGTATAGTAAAGCATAGTTTGACTGGTAACAATTGGATAAAAGTTTACCATCGTATAATGACTATATGTGCATAGAGTACTCCCGGTCTATAACTTTTGCGTTTGGTGGAAGCTAAATACTGTACTTTTTACGGTAAGGTTCGAAAACATCTTCAAATCATGACATGCGGTCATCATATCATTTCAAGCATTCCGTGCAATTTCGAAGCTCTTACCTGACTTGGAATGCAATTTTTTCAATTTTACGGATTCAAATATTACGTGCACAATGCTTCACATGAGCATGAATTTGTAGATAAAATTGGTACCTAATTAAGGTGAAATAACACACAGCTGCTTCACAGATCCCAAAGTTTTCCTCTAATCAACAAACATTAGTGAAATTTTTACAGACCATTCGCGGGTTATTTAATTTTAAGATGATATTTTAATTTTGAAGGTTGTTTTTTCCGTCAGAGTGACGTATGGAAGTGACTGAAAATTACAGTTTTTTTTAGGTTACCTGATCCTCTTTGGGAGTAACAAAGATTTATTCTAGTTGAATGGACAAAGTTCCAAACGAAAATGTATATATTATTTATAAGGGTTCATTATTTCATGATCTAAAACAGAAACAAGTAGACCAGGATAGCTATAATATGATACACCTAGTTTATAGATTGTCCAAGTATCGGATGAATATTACAGCTTCAATGATAGCTGCCGATTCCGGAACGAAGTTGGGGAATCAATAATAATCAATGTACAAGTTAATTTCTTCATTCAAAAATACTATCAGAAATTGCGTTGTACATGATGCAATACAGCACACCATTCAACTATTCATTAGCTATATAAATATGAAACAAAACCGAAAACACACTGAAAGAAAAGGATTTAATATTATGTCTAAACATTTCCAATCTTGTATAACATGTTTATTTCAATTTATGCATTAAAATAGGACAATTTTTATTGTTTCGGATTTTAATTCTAGATTTGTTAAAATTATGCTCATAAACTTAATTCAAGAATTAATATTATATTCATACTTGAAATTGTGAATAAATATTATGCATAAAAACTTCTTGCAAATCAAAATCCAGTACGATACCTTAATTTATGATGATTGTAGTACTTTAATGTTATTTTGAAGTTTCATTTTGTCATAGTATAATTGTTATTCAGCGATATCTTAGTCGGTCATGATATGTTTTTTAATTGTCAATTCATGTTATATCGTACCACATCGTGTATTTACAGAATTATTCCATAGCTCACTGAATTTTTGATCTTGTAATTTGTACAACTATAGAAATGAATGAAACCCCGTCTTTATAATCTCATGGCATAACGAAAATGAATTACATTTATGTCTAGACATAAAATTAATTAATTATTTTGTCACATGATATAAATAAAAAAATTCAGAACAACTATCGGCTTTAATTGAAATCGGATATTGTATTTTTAAATTAGATTTAAATATTTGGCTTATCATATATATCGCGTCAGACCGCGTACCGTACAGTCCGTGCAGAATAGGGATATGCTAATTAGTCCCTTTCCCTTCCATTCCTGATTCAATGTTTGAGCGTCTATGAACGCGCTGACTTACTACCCTTTCCCCTTAGCACACTGATGACGCCAAGATACCGAAGCTGAGTAGTAAAACCTGACATCCCTACTCTACCCGTCTTGCCAGTGTATTCCCTTCGGCTATACAGTATTTCACTTTTTCGTTTCATGTCTATTCCCAAGCGGTGAGCTTTCACTACCCCTAGTGTATCCCTCACTCCTTAACGGCGTTTCACTTTTTCATTACCTGCTCATTTCCAAATAATGCACTCATGCTACCCCCAGTGTATCTCCCATTTCTTTACGTCGTTTCACTTTTGCGTTTCATGCCTATTTCTAAGCAGCCAACTTGCAGTGCCGCCAGTGTATCCCCCACTCGTCTACAGCTTTTCGCTTTTTCGTTTCAATATTAAACGTGGTGTGAGCGATTTTTTTAAGTAAAACTTCTTCAGCTATGCGATGCTTTGTTTATTGAGTAAGGCCATGTAAAATACCGACACACCAAAGGCCTCTCCGTGCTTCCACATTAGGGCCCAAATAGAGTTAGGGAAAACTAATGACGGCGTTTTCAAAGCCCTAACTAAATTTCCACATGAGAACTCGTCTTTTACAGGTATAGTTACAGTAAATGTACTTGTCTTGAGACGGTACCGCGACTCTTACTTCACCAACTTCTACACTCGACATACTGTACACCTGACAATACCGCCTATATCTGTATTTTTCATCTACATGACCTTGAGATACATGTATACGTGACTACGAAAGAATGCAGCTACGTATCTAATACAGGGTAATATACGACTTGGGCTACATGAATGTGTACCAGTGTCTGGGTGCTGGATGATTGTCTGGCCGTTTCATGGTTCGGTCGACCATTTTCTTGGAGTTTAAAGGTATACGCTGATGTCGGAGGTAATGTATGTGTGTGTGTGCCAAAAAGACGAGGAAGGAGGAGAGAAACGGAAGGGTATAGAGGACCGTAGGGGTAACTTGGAGGACGCGCCACTGTGGTATACGGACGAGCGACCACGGGTTACGACAGACCGAAGAAAGGAGCGGGGTGGTTAGATACTACCGAGAGGAGGGAGGTTGGATGAAAATACCAGGCACCCTCCTTCTACTTCTTTTATACCCTGAGAGCTTGGCCCCTTTTGGATCTCCCAGCTTCGTGCTGTTCTCTGACGGCTACCGCCGCGCTCCATCGTGCTGGTCTTTCGTATCTTCCTCTCCCTTCGAATCCACGTTCATCCTCCTCCTTCTCTTTCTTCTCTTTCTCCCCTAGCCTCCCCAACCTATCTCCCTGTCAGCGAACCCTCGGACCGTCCTTATTCTCCTTCAGCCTTTGCTCGTTCCGAGTGTCTAGATTCCGCGCTGATGCCGACCAAGTCTCTTAGGTTGGGTTTTCCAACCCCTCTAGCTCGCCATTTCGTTCTCTCTTGCGATTCCCCCTTTCTCTTTTTGCACCCGTACTCACTCACCCAAGCACTATGCCTCGCACCCTCTTTCGTTGTCGGCCAGGTTCTCCCATTTCTCTCTCCTTCCCTCCGCCCCTAGATCGTCCAGAGTAAAAACCCACCAGCCGCTTTCTCAACCCCTCAATTTCTCTACTTCTTTGCCTCTCTCCCTCTCTCTCGCTCTCTCTCGCTCACTGGACGAAGGTAATAGCGTCCGAGGGTGGCTGCTCCCTGTGGGCGGCTGAACCGACCCGACCGACCGTCTCAGTTATATATCCAAAGACCACTCTAGGAAATGTAGGCGCGGGTTCTTTCTCAAATTTTATCCAACGATTTCCACATATGCTTTACTAATGTCATTCCAATTTACTAATACTTCAAAAACATGCAAGGACTAAAAGGAATCTGAGAAATCTCTTTATGCAAATATTGAAATAATTTCGAACCACTTGTCAGCTTAAAAAAAGGAATATCCCTTTAAATCAATAGATTTGTATATTTCATTAACCCATGCCGTTCAACGATATTATTTCCTTAAATCGATCACATGTGAGAGCTCTCCGATGAAGAGGGCCAAAACTACTCGGACGAGATTTACAGGGATCGAGGACTCGGAACCGTCAGTATATAGCTGATATCTTTCTCTTTCACTATCCCTAGTTTTTTTCTCTTTGTATAGATGATATACAGAGTGTCCCTTCCATCTTAGACTTTGCCACACCCGAGGCTCAGGGTCTTCCCAAACCCTCGCCTAACTATACTTTTCCTTGCCTCTGTCGCGTCTCTTGCAATCGTGAAAAGCTGGAATAATACGAAGCGACCATCACCAGCAGCAAAGTGGGGCCGAGTGGAGTGAGAAAGATGAACGAGAACACTGGGAGGGTTGCTTGACGGGAGGAAAAAAGTGGATGAAGAGAGCCAAGAAAGGCTTCCAAAGCAAAGGGAGCTTTGAGGGTCACGTGAGGGAGAAAATACGTTAAGAACGACCGGTAGAGGGCGGCTTGACATAAAAAGATATTTTTCTTGAGACTCGCGTGGCCATGATTCGAAGGACCGAATAAAGAATATATGTGTTGGGGAGGGATTATAGGACAAATATAAATCTATATATATTTATATCCAACCCTCTTACTGCACCTTTTGGTTTTGCCACCACAGCTATAACTTCTATTTTCATTCCTGAATCTAATCCCTCAAAAAATTTTACCTCCAGAGTTTGGGTTAAGGCGCAAAACTCCGATTATACACGATACCTCGGGAGTGCAATAAATGTAAATCAACACCTTATAATTTTTCGACTAAATGGATTGCGTATATTAACCAGAATGAACAAAGATCGGAAATCTCAAAAACAAACACCAATCCGTAATGAGTTTGATTGAATACTCCCACAATACTTCCATGTTTTTCTTTGACAAAAGTACCATCAAACACCAAACACCGATAATATCCGGAATCACACGAAAACAGAACAGCCTCGGGACTTCGACACTGAGTTAGTAATACTTGTGTAATACTCAAATTATATTCGATTTCGAAAAAACCTCATACTGTGCCCAGCGGTGATTTTTGCCGCATAAATGTTTGTGCTAACATCAGACACGAGAGAATGCGCAAAAACGGATAAAGATAGAAAGAAATAGAGGAAGGGAGAGAGAAAGAGAGAAAAGATAGCACTTTCCCTTTTATTGTAAGTTTTACACGACTCGGTATATTTATTAGTCGAGAATGCCGTGGGGAATTTCGTCAACTCTCTTTCGAACTTCTGGGTACCTCGTACTTTCCAGCTTCACTCTATCCTCACAGGAAGTTGCGAATTGAGGGGTCTTGTCCCTCACAATTTTGGTAGGACGACTCCACGCGTGTCTCATCGTTTCACTTTTCCATTCCCTTGTATAATAAAGTATGTGAACGAGAGAATTTTTGACTGCTCAATTTATTTTGCGTACTAATCGAATTAATTTAAAGTAAAAATCGGCAATCGCAAGTGTTTCAAGCTGGGCGCTCAAAATGACCCGGATCTAAAATATATTTCTTGCAAAAAATACTCGTTAAAATGTCAAAATCTGGCGTGTTCTAGATCCCTTGGCGTGTCCCTTATTCACAATCTGAGTGAAAAGTTCAAGGCATAACTTTATAATAGTCTTAAATCCAACTTTTCCATCAAAATCGATATCTGTAATAACGTTACTTCGTTAACTGTCAAATAATTATTGCACTAATGTAAATGTAATTTGAAAATTACTTGACTGAATGTTGTCTCGCGGTTTCTCTAACAGTCCCCTGCTAAATTAATAGATGTTCAAAATATTGATATTTGATATGCAGACGATATTGCCGCTTTAGCAATACAGTAGCTAGTAAAGTATATAGTACAATAGCACAATAGTACACGCATTTCTTTCGGCCCTTGATTTTTTCTTTCTGTACAGTGACCTTCGCGAGCGAGGTTGCATCAGAGTCAGTCAGCCTAACAGTCCCCTCGTTAGTATTTCCGAAAAAAAATATTTCATGATTAGATTATTTTTTAGTGCTATTGTTCTCGAATACTTTGTCTTAAGTTAGTTGTTCCGCCAAAACGTTTTTCTACAGAATTTTTAAAAATGTTGAGGAAACATTCAAGGCATTATTATGAAACTACGTTGAAAATTGCCAAATACTTCACCATCCCGTATTCGAGATATTGGCAATGAAAGATTGCATAATTTTACACGCGTTCATATGTGGAGCAGTAGTAAAATTCACATTTCAGCGAATAACTACGAAACTTTTTACAGATTTTTATCTATTTTTCCTCAATTACAGAGGATCGTATGACGAAGTTTGTCTAAAAAAATCAAGAATTTTAACCATCTAGTTTTGAAGATACAGCGATATAAAGTATAACTTCTGTGTATTAGGAATGAGAAGAGTGGCTATTTTTCAAATTTTAAACGTCATATTTAACATTTTTTCCGAAAGTTTATATGTTTTTACATTTCTGTAAGATACAACACCAACACTACAACATTATTCCGCAAGTTACATGCAAGTTTTCAAAAATTTACCGAAGAGTTAACTTTTGAACATGACTGTGGCGAGAATCCGACCTTAAGCGGTAGAATTCGTTAATTTCTTAATAAAATGTTGTATTGTTATGCTTTTTGAAGAATAAGTAAAAATATCTCAATCCCCTGACACGTTTCGAAACAGGGGACTGGAAACTATCCAGGGGCCTTAGAAGCTCTAGCGTTAACGCTGTAAAGAATATTTCCTTTGCGTTTTCCGTAAATATTGACCAGTGGTCTGTTAGGCCCGTGGTCAGTACTTACGACTACTACACCTTACCTTGAGGGGCTGTTCGCCTAACTGGTCTACCTGGCCAGCCACCCTAACAGTCTCCTAAACTGAATGAAAAAAATCAAAAGTAATTACTAAACAGCTATTAACCGGTTGACTGGTAGGGTATTTTCGAGTTTTCGTGCAAAAACTGGTAGAAGCATATTCTTTACCTGAATGATTAGCCGAATAGAGCATACCAAAAAACAGTTATGTATAAATTTTCATGCAAATCGATTGAAATTTGAGAAAATTATTCAAATTTGTACATATATGATACAATACCAGAATTGGCGCAGTTTTTTTTTGTGCATATATGATACAATATCAGAATTGGCGCATTTTTTTTTGTACATATATGATACAATACCAGTCTACCGGTTAACCTTTAGAGGACGAGAAATTTTAAGTGCAAATCGACTTCTTTCAAATCGTGCAATTCATATATAAATTGAATGTACAACTCAAGGCGAGTCTCCGACCAAACAGGTGGTCCCTAGAGGGACTAGTCCCGTCCTCTAAAGGTTAAAAAAATACGTGCTTAATTGAACTGTAGTATCGCTTATATCAGCTCTTTTTTACCCAGTTATATGGGAAAGAAAATGGCAAAGCCAAAGAAAAAATTGAATGGGTTATATTTATTCATATAAAAATTGGAACCCTGGGGTTTTTGCTAAATCCGAATATGTTATTAGATTTCTAAAATTCAGAGTGGCGGATCTATTGACCTCAGAAACCTTAAAACTCAATTCACTACGTCATTCGTAGGAACTTTGTTGTTCACACACTGACACAAAAGGCTGATTTTCGCCACACAGCGAAAGCGTTAAAGCAGAATTAGCTAAAAATTGTCTCTTGTGTTGTTTGTGTGTAAGTAAATTGAATAACTCAAATTTTAAATAACTGTCAAATTTTGTATGAATATAACTTTGAGTGTTAATAACTCTTGAAAGGTTGAATTCATCAATAGTTTACAAAATACCTTTTTTGTAGGACGTTGTATTTCCTACAGAGACATGCTATCAAGTTTCTCATCACAATTATGATCAGGGAGGTATAAAATTCTAAATATCCAATCCAATATTTCAAACGTTATTTAAACGGGAAAATACAATTTGCATGAGACACTTCTAAATAATTAAAAATAGAGCTCTCCTTTCGTGAATATGCTTTTTTTGCACCACAGTAACTTTTCAACCTGTTAGTTGGGGTAAAAAATATAGCATTTTATTGAATCACCCTAGTATATGCTTATATCGATATAACATTTACGTAAAAATGTATACCGATTATTATGACGAAATTCGGCAGGCTCGAGTCCGGTCGATGAGAACGAAATCGGTAAGGGTGTACAATGCAAGGGTTGTGCCAGAATTAAGAGAAGAACGTGACGTACCCCAGACAGACTACAACGTTGAGGGGGCGCAGAAATTGTGAGAGGTGATGCTCTGCAAATTCGGATAACCATACATATATACGTATATATGGATGAGTGTGTGTGTGCGTCTAACAAGAATTGGAGTTCGTAGGAAGAAGAGAATTGTGCGCGCTGGGGCTAAGTTTCTTGTTAGGGTCCAGACAGGATGGCGCCTCAGCGTTTACTAGACATGCCTATCGGACCCTATTTCACCCTCTCCGTCTCTTTCTATTACTCGGATCTTCATCGTATCGCTTGGTCTCATTCGAATGCGAAACTCTCAATGGTTCGGAATGCTGGTTTTGCTGATGTTGGCTTTGGATGTTCGATCGTGGTTTAAGTCCATCGAAGGATATACCAGAATAGCTATGGAACTTGCGTAGCCAGGTTGATGATACATAACTGTTCCGTTGTGATGCGGTATAGACTTGCGTCTGTAGAAGCCGATCTGAGAGAGTCGTCAACGAAATACATCTCTTTCTCTCTCCTTATCTCCTCCCTCTCTCCCTCTCCTCCTCTCACTCTCGTTCCCCCCGCCCTCACGATCTCTCGCTCTTTGTTGTCCTGTAATTGTTTTCACCTAATCTCTGAATTGAGGTCTTCGTGCGGGCCAGAGGGTCAATGACAATGACGACGACGAGGCTACCACCAACTTAGGCAACCGTACGAATCTCCCTAAACCGATCTCTCGAAACTCTCAACCATGTGAACATACATGCATATATATGTTGTGGATTTAGATTCAGGTTGTACCATTTACAAAGGGAGGAGTCACACATAAGCTCATCTTGTTGGACATTACTCGAATTGCAAGGTCTTAGCCGCTACAAATTCAAATATACCGTAAGCTATTTTTCGCCCCTGTTTTTAATAGAATGAAAATTAAAGGCACGAGAAAAGAAAGACAACCCGTCGATATTATCGATTATTGCATGTTTTCCTTTATACTCGTAATAGAAATCCTGATATATCTACGACACAAGTTTCAATAAAAGAAATTCAACCATTATGCTAATGAGACAAAAATGAATACGAAAATTGGCAGATGTACATTTATAAAAACGGATGAGTTGCGCCCGAAAGGCTTTTTTGTTCTCTTCATAAACGTTTGCGTTTACGCTTCGCACAACGGCAGGGTCTAACTTGACACTAACCAAGTCGCGAGTATGCCAACTGTCCAACGTAACTTGCCATTGTACCAACTTTCTGAACGTAGCTACGGCCCATTTGTGCCAAGTGCCCAAGTGTACCAATTGCTTACAGTGTTTGCTGATACTTGTACCAGCTCAACGTTACCTCGCTGCTTTCGTATCCCCACTTTTAACCGGTTGTACCGTTCGATCACGAGCTATCCTATGCAAGCAGTACAGTTCGTGGAAAGTAGTGATACGCCGGAGGCGGAGAAACATTCAACTGATACGCGTGTCAATAGACACTGTGGCCAGTTGGTACAGTTGGGCACTTGGTACGAATACGCGTTTGCTACAGTTGAAGATCTAGTCCGATGGCAAATTACGCTGGGCAGCTGGCATACTGGGCAACTGCTCAGTGTTGAGTTGGGACCCTCCTCAGCTCCTTATTCAACGTACGTTTAATTCATCGGTGTTTTATAATTCGCTTATTCATTGTTGAGATGGAAAACATCATTGTCTTTTTTTTAAGGCAGTCAATGCTTTTATCACACTGAGGGAAAACATTGTCGGATGAATCCAATATCTCATTATGGCGGGGAGCAAATGAAATTATATAATCATCTCAATATTATAAGCTACGAAGCAAATACTCTATTTTTTTTTTTTTTTATCAAAACGCACATTCATTCTGACCAAGAGCATTGCCATTGAATAAACGAAATCTCTACCATCTTTATCAACCAAGTAACATCAATTGGAACGCTCATCCAATACGCGTGCCGGAACCACGTTCAATCGCAATCAGGCAATTTTTTTTTCGTTATTCTACCCAACTTCCTGGTTCAGGGCGATGGACTAGCAGTACTCGGAATGGTTGTTATGATTGTTTGATTTTCATACGATACACACACGGACAGACCGACTGATGGTGAGTATTTGAACGTGTGGATCAGTATTTCAGCAGGCTTTTACAGACTGAGCAGTCAACAGACCTAGTCGAGCAGTCTAATTATTCGTCGATAAATAATAAATAAAGTGATTTCGAGAATAAATATTTCACAGTTATGAAAGGTGTGTTTAAAAACTTGATCCAAGCGACCCATACATTTTACTATTTTTTATACACTCATACACACAAGAGAATAATTCTACGCAGAATTTTAGCAGAATATTTATTTATCTTTTTGCTCTTTTGAACATTCGAATTTGAATACAAACCATTGCTTTCGTTGCATAAATAAAGCGCATACACTGCGTGCAACAATAATCATAGAGGAATAGAGAATAAAGTTCTCTTTGTCTCTCTTTTGGGCTGTATGGGAAGGCATTTTAAGCGGAAAGTATAGCGAAAGGGGAGTATAGGGATGGCAATGTGGTGAGGTGGTTGTTGGGGATGAACAGTACTCTCGCTCTGTCATGCAGCTCTATCGCAACGTGTACGCAACGTTCGCCCAGCGCGTATTCGAGTTGCGGGTGTATATTTCAGCGTCCGGGCTTTGGCCCCGACCGTAGTCCATTCCACACGGTTCTATATAGAGCTGGGGCGCTATGCTGTCCCTTCCAGTAAGGGGGTGCAATATGCAGGCCGCGGTGCAGTACCAGACCACCAGCTGCATATATCTCTGCTGTTCCTGTACATGAGTCTCGCTCTCTGTAAGAGTGCACAACTCCTATGTGGTATATAACACGTATTGGTTATTCCAACTCGAGCAGAACCATGATCTCCCTGAGTTTAGCCTCTCTTAATAGCAAGGAATCATACAAAATATAAAACACAGTTTTTTTTACCTATGTAAATGTGCTGAATTCACGCTTGATAGTTTTTTATCTAATAATTGGCACCAAATCCTGATGCAGTATAAATATTTGTATTTTCTGATCATGAAATTGAACCACTCTACATGGGATACACCATGGAAATGCTCATGT
>JABSMR010013485.1:0-10898 GCA_018902295.1 Dusona sp. PSUC_FEM 10030013 | reverse complement strand
ATACACTTGGACATTTAATTGGACAGTAATTGATAAATATTTTTAATTTATTGTTTATTTATATAAGTCCCGGAAAAATGCTAAGCAAATATAATGGTTCATGAAATTGAATTAATAATTCATTTAAGAAAAAAGGTTAAAAAAAAAGTTTCAATAGCTCCAATAACCGGGTATTCCACGGAGTCCCGGCATAAATTCCCACACATCAACAGGTCTCTCAGTAGTAGGGCTTAAGAGAGCCCCCACCCTACTTTACGAATATTCAACGCGACTCCCCACTCTTGAGGAATTTTTATCCCCACTCTTCGGACGTTTAGGTGCATCGGCATGCGGCCAACGAATTCGTAAAACGTCAAACAGTTACCCTCGAATCTCGTTCACCACGGGACACGTTATCGTGTCCTCGGTATAATAAACATCCTCGAGGGATCTTTGAATTTTATTCTCCTTGATACAACGATCACGAGTGATAGTGTGAACGATCAGAGGCTTGCGAGTAGCGAGTGAAATCAGTGAATGTGTTTTAGTCTACGATCAGTAATTATTTAATCGACAAATCGATATTGTTCGACAAGTGACAAATTTCAATAATTTATATCACAATCGACAAGTACACGTGATTGAGAAAATACGAAATAATTAAATTAACGTTCAGTGGCTGGGAGTTTTTATTATAAATCCAAGTGTCAGTTAATAAATTAAAACGACAAAACAAAAATAATACTTCGATCTACGACAATCGCTCAGTTGGATTATTTAAATGGTGGATTACTACAATTACAAGATGTCAGGAAGCGACGACGAATTTGAGCCTCAGAGCCAATCAGGCATGTCAAAGGCTGAACTTCGACGGGTGAGAATTTGTTCATTTGTATTTTGACCTCCTTTCAATATTTGTTATTACACGTTTTCGAAACTTGACATTCACGTTTTATCTTCTTCCTTGAATTACCATGAAATTCCCATGATATCACATACATTGTCATAATTACAGAGTAACAAGCCGATAATGGAGAAGAGACGACGTGCTCGGATCAATCAATGCCTCGACGAGCTCAAGAGTCTCATACTCGAAGCAATGAAAAAAGACGTAAGTATACTACGTCGTAGCAATTTATGTAAATGTATTTATTTGCTCATTATCTTTCATCGTGAGAAGGTAAATTTGTGAATTTTGATCGTAACTCGCCCATTTAATAACATTTTAATAACAATAATAAAAATAATAATTAGCTTTCACATTGTTTCTCAATTCCGAATCCTACAAGCTCCAAATTTGCGAAGGATTACTTCAAACTTGAGAAACAAAGTATTTTGAGTTTTCAGAACTTATGGGGAAAAAGTCTTTCAATGAAAACAATAAAATAACAATGTTTTGAAATAATACATTCAAAGTCGTTGTAATATACAAATATATTTTCCAATTATTCGATATTTTTCTTTATATTCATACCTGTTGAGCTTGAAAAGCAAAGTCATAAAAAAACAATAAAATTCATTCGCCAAAGGTTCGCTATTCAACGAAATACAATATGTAGAAGAATTACAAAATGGTGAACAGGCACAGAGGGTAATAAGCCTAACAAATGTTTGATTAGATACGTCAATGGAGATCGGGAAGAGGGGGAAGTGTAGAATTCTTACGTTCTTTTGTAGAGACCGATGACATTCGTGTGTTTCCGAACATAGTAAAAAAAAGAGGATAAGAGTGGTGGGAGACGATGGTTTTGTTTTAGTATTTTAGATGCCACACGTCGTGGGAACCCTTTAGTCCTCGTCCACTCTGCCCTCTCCTTCGTTCGTTTGTCCTCGAGAGAGGACCATGCACTACCCTGTCAAAGAATCGTACAATGGCACTGTGTATATATCGACCCGACCAGTTATATAAAAAAAAGGGTCGATTTAAAAATGCTGAAGTGGTTCCAGATTAATTGCTCTATACGCATCTCTCTCTTTCTTGGCACTTTGCCCTCGAAATTTCTCAGGGAATACTAACGTGATTTTATTAATTTCACGCTAACCAAAATCACCTCGAGTTACTTTGATGACCTTAAAAAGAAAAAAGAAAAAACGGTTAGACTTTCATTTAATTACACATATTGTAAGCATTGTACATATTGTACATATTGTAGGCCTAATTACGGTTTGATAAATAATTCAAGAATTATCCAATACATTCTTCAAATTTGTATTAATCAAAAAATTCGTGTACGCGTTTGAAGAATGTTTTTTTAAATTTAGGAATTTACACTAATGAAAAAGAGGACCTTAACGGTTGTTCTATTTGTATTCGCAGTATTTTAGTTATGAGAAAAAAAAGCGAGTCGAGTAAGAGTTTTTAGGAGGCAGACTTTTTGTTTTCGTGTTGAATACGTGTTTTGTTTTCACCAATTTTTGTAGGCAATAATTGGTTGGTCCGTTTTTGTGAATGAGAAGCGCGAAGATCCGGTATCGGCAGGTAACTCCATCCAGCGAAAGTGATTTCTCAAGCGCTTGTAGCAAGGTTGTGACGTTCTGTCTCTTCTTTCTCGCAGTCTTCCTTCTTTCTTCTTTCTGTACCCCAGTTTTGTGGCTGTTTTGTCTTGTTCTACCTCAGCATGTTCTTTCTCCGTCCAGATGACTTCCGCTACCTGCTCTGCTCCCAGTGTCTGTCCGTTCTCGTTCTTCTCCGCGTACATCCAAACACACATAGACACACGCAAGCGTACACTCCTCCACCGTTGGTCTTCACGTAACGCCCCCCGCGTCCGTGGGAACCTCCGTGGAGTAATTATTAAAAAAAAAAACCAAAAGCATCTCGGGTTACAGACTCCTTTTGTTGACCGTATCATCTTGAGAATCCCGTGAAGCATTTTGCTTCTGGGCTCGTCTCTCGATCATCGGCGAATACGGGGTTACCAGATTTTTTCACTTTTTTCTTTCTCCAACCTCTCCTTCCCCTACCCTACTTCAGACCTTCATAATGCTGTGTAGAAGATGCAGGTGCCGCGGGGGCATCGTATGATCTTTCGCAGGGTGTCGAGTTCATCACCGAACCAAGATTATATCGATTTTCCATCGGTTTCAAAAATCCCACGGGATTATCGATCCCAAGGCGCGAGATCCTTCCCACGTCATAACGAAATCCTCAATATTGAACCCAAATTCTCTGGATGTACCAAACAATTTTCATTTTTGTCAAAACTCGAACTAAACTACAAAGGATTTAATTAATTTTGATCGGTGTGAAGCTAATTTTTATTGACCTTTTGCGTTTCCTTCAAGAAAGCATCAACCAAATTTTTATTATGACCAGAATATTCATGTCTTGAACTAGAAGGCTATTAATAATAAAAGAGAATTTCGTGATACGAAGGAGGAGCGATCGTGTAGAAAGTTCATTGCACTTAGTAATTTCGGGGCTCGTTTAAAGGGACGTGGATGCTTGTTTGGTCAGATACGTGACGGTAAGAATATAGCATCGAAAGCGGTTAAGCTCGTATTCGGTTGTGTATGACGAGACGGGTACCCTGAGAAAATGTCCTAAAGTAGTTCTTCGTCTGGAGAGTCATGCGAAATATATGTACGTCTTTTGTGGCGAGTGAGAGAGAAAGCGAATGAAAAAGAGTGAGAGAGAGGGAAAAGGGGAGATACGTCATTATGAATGAGGCGGAATTCCCACAGAGTATCGGCATGGAGAGTAACTCTTTATCGTGTGGCCTCTGCGTGTGTAACCGAGACGATCGTCGACTCCCACGCCTATTGTGTACGTGGTCGAGCATCACAGAAAGAGTGAGATACGGAAAGAACTCCATAAAAATGTTTTTATACACACAGAAACATGAAGGTATATATATGTATAGAACCGTGAGGATGCTAAGCTGTCCAGGTTAGGATACAGACCGTTCGCGATCTTAGACATTTCCACAAGAACGGACAATAGGAGCTTCGACACTGTCGAATCACTATTCAGTTATTTGGTTGCCAAAGGGCTGGTCGTTTTCAGATTTTTAAAGAATAACCCCGATTTCGAATGGAAAAGGAGTTTTTCATGGCAGAATACGGAAAAAACTGTAGTAGACTGCTCTCAAAAAAAGGAAAACGCTCTAACGGGTTCCCACGATGAAAATTTCCCATTCACCGTGCTCGCTCGAGGATACACCTTCTACCTGTTGCTCCCTTTCAACAGGAGTATCCTCCTGACGCAACGTCCACTTTCGCTTTCTTCGGAAATTTACAAAGCCCGAATGGAATTTGCATATACAATTATCCTGATCTTCCCATGATTTTTATTGACTTATTTAATATCCATTGCAGCTGGGGTAACAGTAGAGAGGTTTAATATCGTGTAGAAGGAACAGTGGTGGAAAGTTAGAGTAAACCAGGTAGGATCGGTTTAACGTACCGACAGGAGATAATATAC
Source organism: Dusona sp. PSUC_FEM 10030013 (assembly GCA_018902295.1). Classification (NCBI taxonomy): domain Eukaryota; kingdom Metazoa; phylum Arthropoda; class Insecta; order Hymenoptera; family Ichneumonidae; genus Dusona; species Dusona sp. PSUC_FEM 10030013. Next base: position 6,496 of record JABSMR010013485.1, on the reverse strand, counting down.
CGACGGTGTTAAATCCCTTACCGACAGTGACAAACTTACCGACTATCGATACTAACCAAGTAGCAAAATAACAGGTAGCACTTGGTACATTGTTTCAAATGGTTAAGGGTCGATCAAGTAGATCTAACTTTCGTGTTTTGCTTTCTGTTACAGCCATCCCGACATTCGAAGCTTGAAAAAGCGGATATCCTCGAAATGACGGTGAAGCACTTGCAGACGGTACAACGTCAGCAGTTGGGCACAGCGGTTGCCACCGATCCTGCTGTACTCACCAAGTTTCGATCCGGTTTCTCCGAATGTGCTGGCGAAGTATCACGCTACGTCTCCCGACTGGAGAACGTCGAACCAGCCGTGAAACAAAGATTGGTATCACATTTGAACAGCTGCGTAACGAATCTGCAGCAAATGGCCCCTTTCTACAGTCATTACGTGCCCTATATGCCGGAAAGATTATACCCCGAGGTCAAGGTTGGATTTCAGAACGACTTTCATAGCGGTGACGAGAACAACAATGGAAGCGCAACGCGGATTCAAATTCCTAGCGGAGTGCAACTCATTCCCAGTCGATTACCAACTGGAGAATTGGCACTGCTGGTCCCGCAATCCGCTGGCATATCTGCGAACTTCCCATTCTTTCCGCCAGCCCCTGAAGCTCCAACAAAAAACGGCTCATCAACGTCCGCGTTTACGGCCGTCAACAGATCTCATAGTCCTCTGCTGAGTCCGTCAACTTCGACTTCCAGCTTCGGCGAAGAGAGCCATCATTCCGAAGCTTATCCCCAATCACAGTCACCAAATCAATCACAACATCGCTTTAAAATCCCCGAACAAAGTCCCTCCGCGTCGAACAAGAGTTTCTCGTCGTCATCGCCGGAAACGCAAAGGCCACAGATCAGCTCATCCAGCGATAGAAACAGATCACAATCACCCTCCGCTTTCGCCGAACGAAAGCCCCACAATGAATCCAGTTTTTCCGTTCCAACAGTCAAGGAAACATCCAGCCGGGAAACCGAAATTCCAACGGCCACCAATCTTATTCCTGCGCAGATAACGAATTTGAGACAACCGTTATCCGTTATTACGGATAAAACGTACAACCGGACAGCGATGTTTCCCAAACGGGAGAGTCTCAAACGCCATCATTCGGATGGTCTCTTAGTCATTTCTGACAAAAGACCACGTTACAACGAAGCTTCAAGCTCCACACTTTCGACCAACGTTAAAGCAGCCAGTTCCTCTCGCAAACGTGAAGAACATTCCACCTCGGTAGATGATCTTTCGGGAAACTCACTATTCGCTAGAAACGTGAGTGGCGATTCGGTGGAAGTTTCCGCAGCTGATGCTGGCACTTCCCAAGCGAATGGTGACATGTGGAGACCATGGTGATGAATTTTCATCAATGACGAAAGAAGAAGATTTGAATAATGTTTCACTTTCGCAACTACCGCGATTTTGATTGGACCGAAATTTAAGATGAGTTCCTCGCTATTAGTTTCCGAGTCTACACATTTTTTTTTTATGTTTGGCTGATAGATCTAAATTTATATTTTTTCTTAAAACCGCTGAGTTCTTAGCATGTGCTGCGAAAGTTTTTTTTTTCTCTACTCGCAAAAGACACAAACTAAAAATTATTTTTGAGGATACCTTTAAGACGATTAGGATAAAATTTGGACTGATTAAGATTCAGTGAGATAATTTTTCTAAAATATTTATTGCTAGTTTAAGTTTGCGATGATGACGCAGCTGCCTAGGATCTAATAACGTTGAAGAGCCGAGGAGTATGAACAAAATACGTTTTCCTACCACACCTGTCTCTCAAAACAATGCTTTGAGAGTCAAGGCTGAATTGGGCCATAACATTCATATCGTTAGCACGATAATGCTGAGAATTATACGCGATGCTTCAAAACTACAGCCTTGAAGTTTACTAAACGTGTAGTTCTCGCGACTTGCATCCTTCCAAAGTATAAAGACTAAACCTAAGCTTTAAATAAATGAAATAAATGAAAAATCACTTTAAGATAATACACGGGTGCCCTGTAAATATGTCCTTGTAAATAGATTTGTTTTTTTTTTCACACTCGAACGTTTACTATGGATAATAAATCGAGCATTATATATATAGAAACTCTTCGATTCTACGACATTTTCTTGCGATTTATGATTTTATTTTGTAGGCTACCTAAGTATTAAGAGTTTGTGATAATTAATGTTATGTCGCTACAGAGCTAGTTTTTCTTTATAAATAAAAAAAAGTTGAAAAAAAACCATGGTGTATGTGTTTTTATGAACTTTCCATTTTAATTAATAGTGGAAAAATATTATAATTTTTCATTATTTGTACGCACTCCTAATCCGCGTTATAAGAAATCCACAATTAACTACTCCACTACTGTATCTGCATGAAGGTCTATATCTGCACTTTCCGTCGAATAGTATTCGTAAACGAACAAAAATAGACAAAAAACCACTGATAGAATTTTAGTAAGCTTATTTTTGTATTGTTTCCGCAATAACAAAGTTTCTTCGGCGGGTCGGAAAAAAGAGCAAAGGTTTTGTAAAGAACGGAATGCGTTTGGTGGTTAAGTCGGTGAATCGGTGATCGTGGAGCTCGAGGTTCCGGAAAATAAGATATAAAACTCCTTTGTGGATCTAGTCCGGTATAACGTTAAGCGATTTTGCGGCGTTGAAAAAGCTCCATCGTGTGCTGGGGGTAGGTTGCGCGCGCTTTAGCCTTTCAAGAGGCGTTAAGCGCGACTACCCGCCCGCCCGACTTCATGAGTCGGAGAGTGCTCTTTTTCTTTTCTCCGATAAAGGAAAAAAAAAGAGAAAAAAGCACAGAAAGGAAGAAAAAAAACGGAAAACTCCAGGGAAAAAGTAAAAGGAGGAAAAAAGGAAACGGTAAAGAGAACAAGAATTTCAACCACCTGTTACGCGGTAAAACTACCCCCAGCGCACATTCTCTGCGACTAAGCGCAACGGCTGATTTATCGACTAAGCCGGTGAACTTGGTCGTCGCAACATGAAATATTGTTACGAAGGGGATGTCCAATGGCGTTTATCGAACAAGTGATTTTCCAACCGTGATATCGGTGTCTCCGTATCGCTGCTTATCCACGAATATCAAGAATTTGCAACCTACATCTATTAATTATCATCGTGCCGATGAAACGCACATTTTTTAAAAATCCCATCTCACGATCGCCTAGTCCTTTTTTCTTACCAGTTTTCTCGAGCTATTGCCCCGAGCCAATACGTCGCTAATGTTGTAAGACTCGCCCAACAGATGGTAGCACGCGTGAGCGATTAATTACTCCTGTATTTATCAGACTATATTAGAAAAATCTTGTCTTTACTTTTGTTCTTTTTAGAACAAAATATAGCACGCATATTATTTATGGAACAATTGGAAAGGATACTTTTTCAATGTTGAAATCGTAAGATATCGAAAAACAACTTGGATCTGCAGTAAATAATTGTATATAATTAAAAAACGATTGATAAATCAACTGAATACAAAAATTATCAATAAATATGGACCATTTTTAATCATTGCAAAATGATTGACAACGAAATAATGTTTAAAAGGAACATTCTAGTTATTAAATCAGCAACAATGTCGTTTCGAGTTAAAGTATAACGAGTTTGAATTTTTTTATTAATAAAATTGTACACGCACACAAGTTAACAGGATAGGACTGTACAATGATAAGGATCTAGTGGTCGAAGAGACTCTTTTGATGATGCGAAAGTGTTAGTTCTTTCAGGAGCATCAATATAATATTTATCTTCATGCATGAGGTATAGTGAGAGAAGGAACGTAGAGAAGCGATCTTTGGTTTGAGTATACAGTTGAAGTCGAGAGAAGCCGCAAGAGAGAGAGGCCTTCTCTCGCTATATCAAGAGTATAAATAATTACTCGAGCTCCGGAGCAATTACTATAAGTTATAGTGTAGCCGCTACAATTTGCAATGTCAAGACATAAACACTGCTACCGCTTACATTTGAATACATTAAGGTGTTCGTTGGGATCTATATACTCTGATTGGTCGCCCTGCGAGAGAGCGTATGTAACAAAAATACTATATACAAACTTATATACATTTATATATATTTATATGTATCTACGTACGATCGTATCCATATGTACAAGTGAGCTACGATCTGGTTGACGATTTTTATTGCGGAAACGATCGTCTTGGGTTTCGCGCACCGTTCTCTCCATTCCCTTTGGCCGCTGACGGATACCTGATGCTGCTTCGGGCAATGCTTCAGCTGTTAAGTTTCAACCTGGGCTACATCAGTCGCCATATTGGTTTTAAAACGGTGATGAGTGCGCGCTGGGATTGTCGTTTGCGGCTAAATCGCATTCCCCATTTCCCATCGTACTTGAAGTCTTTACGATCTGGAGATCGACGAAGTCTGTGTATACCGATAATCCTCAATCGAACGAATACCTGTATGTAACTAAATTTATATACATATATACAAGATGGAAAAGAGAAACAGAATGGGATAGAAGCCTCCGGAGAGTCGCGAGAACGATTGTTTTATGACAGGAGCTCTCGATGAACGCGGGAACGAGGAGTTCGCGAGTGGAAGCTCTTCAAAGACTTTACTATATATGATAGCTTAGGGGAGTCGTGACAATTTGGACCATCGTTTCAATCATAGTATTGTTTCAAACAAATTTAATCATAATTGATTTAATGAAGCTGTAGTTCTACTAGGTTGCATAATTCCTAAGTTGGATTATTAATCTTTAATCCAGGGATTTTGAAGGAAATGTCGGGAATTGAACAGAGCATTGGTGAAAATTATATGAATAATTATTAACCGGGATGTTTCGGATTCATCGTCGATGGTAACTGTTGATTCTTTTCCACAATTTCTTTCTTTTTTATTTTTGAATGGTAATTATTCATTTTAGAATCTATATCTGAGAAGGAAAAAAAAATTTGCAAAGCCTTTTCCAGGTAGATGTTTACAACGAACAACACGTGGTCCATATTGACACCAACCTCCCTGTGTATGTATTTACGATGATGATTCCATGGCAAAATAGCAAGACTTTATATATTTACTCCGCTCAATTTGGTGAAATCGTTTTGCGGTCGGGGAAGTACTCGATTCCTCTTCTTTATTCTCGTTCTTCGCTCCTCTGCGAAACGAAAGAGAGAAAAAGAGGGAAGAGAGTGGATCATCTCTGGTCCGCACGGATGTTCATCGAAGAGTGGATCTCTCCCATTTGCGCAGAAAACACGGTGAGCTTCCTCTCACTTTTGAGCTCCGCTCTCTTTTCTTTATTTCCTTTTCTCCATTCTTCTCTTCCATTTCTCCGCTCTTCGGTGACGTATTTATTACCCCCAATCGAGAATCCCTTTCCTCGGCACAGGGTAAAAGAAAAAAAAGTCTCTTGAATATCTCGCCTGGGTTTATCCGTCCAATTAAGGATTCCTTCTCTCTTGACATTTAAGGAACGTTTTTTTTGTTCGCGATCATGTTTCCTTCCCTATACGCCTGTTTTAATCGTATATTTATCTGAATTCTTATCTTTATCTCAAGTATCTTAAGTTTGGTTGGGTTTGGATTGGTTTTTTGTACAACGAATGAATCGTTGTTCTGATTCGTCAGCAAGGAATAAAGACGAAAAGTAGAAATTGCATCGCTTCATTTTGCAATCGTTCCCCATGATACACATCCATACATGAATATATACGTGTACACTATACAAACCGATTTAGCTGTGATGGCTTCGACACAAAATGGCACTGTGTTCTCCCTGCGATCGGTACCAATTATCGAAGAAGTGAGATCAAACGACATTAGATTTATTCGCGGTATCGTGATGTCTGTATCCGTTATGCTTATACACGTGTATGCAGGTATGTTTCTGTGTATTCGAATATTGTGGTTCGGAGGATTTTCCGAGGTTGTAGAATAGCGATAGGGTTGTATGGTTTTGTGGGATGTATGGAGAACGTGATAGAGCAGCTATTTTACCGATCGATCGTGTATTTGGCCGGTAACACAGTGGTATAAGATCGACTGGAAAAATCGAACTGCTCCGATCTTCCGGATCTCTGTGGTTGGTGATGAACGAGGACCGATGGACCGTATACACATATGCACTTGTCGGGAACCTCGATGCTCTCGAATTTGTATACACACACATCTAGAGAACCTGTATTCCGAGGATGTATAAATATGTTTGTGTTGGTAGCACTCTATGGCAGTTGTTCCGATGTTTTTCGGGTGTCGCGATATTTCGATGGACTTCCGAACGCAAGAGAGTAATACCCGGTCGGAGAACGAAAAGCTGACCACCGAGCTATTTGACTCTATGTGGTTACTCGCATCTCCAGACCGACTGAATTTTGCATCTCCACTCATTCAAGTTTTAATGTGTTTTTGCGGCGTCAGTCATTCAGGCTTAATCAGCAATCGTTTAAAGGTCTGTTTCCCGGGGAACATGACTACAACGTTAGTGTCCTTC
>JABSMR010013474.1:0-10900 GCA_018902295.1 Dusona sp. PSUC_FEM 10030013 | reverse complement strand
TTATTAAATTGAAAAATAAAAAAGGTTTAGTTTTCTTGAATATACTCAAATAAATGCATCGCTTAGCTTTTGATTAAACGACCGAAACGATTTCGGAATCCAATATACTCGATTGACCTGCCGAATAAAACTTCTCTGTAGTGTTAACAGCCTAATAGAAGACTGAATTAATTTGCAGTCGTGGATCACGCAATAGTCCAGCACCGAGTTCAAGAGCCGCTGAAAGAGCTCCGAGTAATTATAGCGGTTCGGCGAGATCAGGACACTCGACGGTCAAGACTCACACGTCTCGACACGGTGGAGTTATCGTGGAAACTATGTCGACACCCAATCCCTTCTGTCCAAATACAAAGGGAATCTGTTGTCTCATGTTACTACTCAATCTGGGCTTGATTCTCGTCACTCTCGGTTTCGTCATAGTTATCCAATTCTTTACACCATTGGTCGTTTGGTGAGTTATTTTGTTTTTTGTACAAGCAAAGAATTATAGCTTCACTTTTACACTGAAATTTGTCACAAAAGTTGCCGCGAAACACTGGAACGTAAGAAAAAGTATGAAATTGTTATTTATTACTGTTCATAAAGTTGTTGTGCTATTTTTCGATCTGAATAAATTATAATAAATAAAAAATGTCATTTTAAATTTCATAAAAAATCGAATTTGAGCTAAAGAAAAAATTTCAAAGTTGTGTTCCTTTGTTCGTACGATTACCGTGATAATTTAAGGAAAGAAATCTTCCAAGTGCGTTCGACTTTCGAGATAACTAAATCGACTAAATTATGATGATTTTTGTTTCAGGATTCTTGGTATAGTCTTTCTAATTTTTGGATTTATGACACTCATCGGGAGTTTGGTGTATTGCGTGCACGTCTTTAGAAACGCGAAGCATCCGCACGACATAAATCCGGAAGATCTTTACTGGACCCGATATTGGCAAGGTCACGTTGGCTCTGCGCCAGAAATCCATTACAAAGCGGAGGGAAAATATGCTGACGACGCAGCTAGCGACCGGTTCAGCAAATACTCGACGAATTATTCGGACCGACATAATGGTCATCGATACTAAAGAAATTAAAAGCTCGACTTATTATCTCATTACGTGGCGGTGCTCGGTGCACGCATCGCCAAATCGACTGCTGTAACTCAAAGTTTATTAGTTAATCACGAACGATACTGGGGCGATTCGTAATCGAAACTCTAGAGTCATTTTTCAATCACGGCGTAAATCCGCCAGGACGATTTTTACACGAAATAAAAAAAGAACGATACGCAAAGCCTCGAAACTTCCGACGTGCTTCGTTTCCGGCTTTGCAACTAAATAGACTGCCTTTATGTGCCGTGACAAGTAGTGTTATAACGATTATATATTTCGTTCTATTAGCCTGAATTCGGTCACTAATATTTCATACCTCACACCTCACTTATACTCGAACGGACACGCGATGATTTTATGTACAATTTGTTACCAATTATTCTAATAAATTAAACAAACAACCATTGTTTATTTATTCATTTTTGTTTTTCGTACGAAAATATATGTATATTTTTTTGTTTTTCTTTTCAGATACACAGCGACCCTGGTGGCAGGGGGACTGACGATAAAAAAGCATAAACTTATCAGGTTTACGAGAATAAATTAACTTATCAGACTGGAACTTAATGGACATGGTTTTGTTACGTCTGCTAAACAATACCTAGAACCTCTACGATTTGTTTTTTTCATGAGTTTTTCTCAATAATATGCATTCGGAAGTTAGGCAACGTTCGATTCGGACATTACGCTTATAGTTGGCAATGAGCTGTCGCTCCATTCTGCGTGCGGATAGTCCCGCGGTGGGCTCTGTACGTGCACGAGAAATTTACTTTGTCGCCTGATATCTTGGAACATCATCTCGAATTGTTCCTTTATACTGACCGGATCCCCGGCAGAACGTTCGATTTCCGGCTTTTTACCCTCCTCATTATTTGACAAGCGCCGAACTTCGTCGTGCTGTTTATTGTCCGTTGTTGAAAGTGATTTTCTTGTTTTAGATTTCGAACGGTTATCCTTCTTTTCTTTTTCTACATTATGCGATGAATCTTCAGTATTTTTGCACTCAAGGTTCGGCGCGCTAAGAAATTCCTCCAACTTCCATTCACCCTTGTTCGCCGGATCGTTCTTCATGTTATCTGAGCAAAACAACAAGCAAAGCTTTTGGATTAAGGCGGACAATTATTACAGTTGAAAAATATGATTTTTCAATTTATCCACTTATAAGTATAACAAAATTCAGTCCGAATTTGACGACGGTGAAAATAGCGTTGAAAGCTTTTTTTCGACAATTCAGTTTTAAACAAATGGGCGACCCATATATTTCGAAATGTCCTGCATCGTTTTATCTCAAATTTTAAACGCTTCATATTAATAAGAAAATATAGTGCTTGGTCGAAATATTTTCGTCCGTTCATTTGAATTAAAAATAAGTTTTTTTTTTTTTTCATTAAAAATCAGAATTTTCACAATGAAATCTCGTCGTTTTGTTGAAGTGTAGCAGTAATCGATTCTTACTCGTAGAAATCGACGGTTTTGGTTCCTCCTCGTGTTGGTGAGTCAGTGACATCGTATGAGAAGTTTCTTCGCCAGGAAGACTAATAAATTCTGGTTGAACCCTTTCCGTAGTTCTCTTCATTTCGGAATTGTCGGACAAGCCATTGAATGCGTTGTCTATTGGCACGGTGGACTTTTCAAACAAACAATCGACGAGGGGCAACGAGATTTCCGACAACTCGGCAACGGAATGAGGATCGAAAGAGTTTTTGGAAGATGTCGAGGTAGGAGACGAACAGGCTGCACCGCCATGAATCAGAGATATGTGTTGATTGCCAGTTTCGCGTATGGTCACCAATTGCTCCGATATGTGATTTTGTAGTTCTCTACGTAAAAAACACAATATAATTTAATAAAACATCGATCCATAAAACAGATAGCAACCATTGACCCATTTTTATATTCTCACTTCAATTTTTTCCGTAAATCGTTGAGCATAACATCCTTGTACGACGACAAAGCTATAAGTTTGTCTTTTTCCAGTTTGAGATATTGCACCTCCATGTATCTTTGTTCAGCTACTTCTATCTGCTCGTTCAGATCTCGTCTCAAATCTCTTGCCAACTTTTGTGATGCCTCCATTCTCTTGTTTTCGTCTCTCAGAGCAGCTATGACTCTTCTGTTTTCCGCTCCAGCTTTTACGCTCTCGTTCAAGTCCATTCTCAATTTTTTAATCGTCATTTCTGCATTTCTTTCACGTACCTGACTCTCTTCCAATAAATTAGACTGTTTTGCAACTTGTCTGAAAGAAAGTTCAGTGTGCAAACAACGGTTGAATAAATATTTTCAGATGAATCTTTAATTTTTTTCATTTTTTATAATATCGTCGTAGAATAAACATTCGCAAATGAAATACTTACTGTTGTAAACTCTCTTTTTCTTTCCGTAGCCTCGCGGAGGCTGCTTCCAGTTCCTTGCTAGTACTCTCCAATTGCGACATGCCTGCTTCAAGGTTGGTGCACAATGCAATTTTTTCGAGGACCTGCAAACAAGCAACATTTCAATACATCAGAACGATACTTCGTTTCTTTTTTAACAAGATTTTCGAAAACTCACATCTGGAGGAAGTTTTCCCGGTTCTTTGGGTATCCTCAAAAGAGCCTGTTCCATTTCGGTCAAAATTTTGCTAGATCGTTCGTCTCGTACCAATCCTTCCATTTCTTGCATCAAAATACCCAAAACTCTCACTGGATTATAAATGCCGAGCCTATCGTTGGAACAGTCGAATATTCCTCCGCATTGAACTCCTCTGTCTGTTACTTCTATCGACTCCAAACTACTGGCTATCGTCGTTGTGGAGGGAACACCCGAATTGGACACAGTCTTTATTTGCTCGGAAGACTTTTTGGCTGCTTGTTTCACAGGAATCTCGTCAAATATTCTGCTGTCTTGCTACAAATATGAAATGCCAAATTCACTCTATGCAACGAAGCAAGATACTGAGTCTCATTGTTCCTCTCAGTTTATAATTTATAAATCAATTTTCAAGTTCTTTTTGTAGTCTCTGCAGATTATAAAAACGTCGAATAAAATGTGAGCAGACGTAAACATTAATTTCCAAAATTACTGTAAATCAATAAGTTGTTGAAATTGGAGATTTGAAAAAAAAACTTTTTTCTGACTCAACTATTAAAAATATTGTTACAATAATTTAGATACTTATTCATTACACTTAAGTATTTTTCGGAATTCTTCTAAATTTTTTAACGTAATTTATTTTATTCTATAAGTTAATTTTATTCAGAAATCGTGTGAAATTCAATATTTTCTACTTTTTATAAAAATAAGCCCATAGTGCAGAGATTTCATAAATTCATGGTTAATCGTCGAAGGCTTACACGTATGTACTTATGAGACTGGTGAGTCTCAGTGATGGTTCGAATCTCCTTGTGCTCATGGTTGTCGTGTCTGGCATGTTTTGTCGATTGAATCTGTCCAGCAAGTTGTTGCAAGCCTTGCTTAAGAACGGGACGATTCTGTTCTCTCAAGGTTCTGCTCCAATTGCTCGTGCGACTCTCCATGACGTTATTGATTGGAATTTTATCTTCCATTGGTTTTTGGGCGTTCGAGCCACTGCTAACCATTCCGGAGCTGCTTTTGCGACCTTTTGTTTTAACCGTAACTTCTATCGTCGTACCTCGATTGTCGATCACTAAAACGTCATTGGGGGACGACGGTTTCAGCTTCTGAAGTAGAAAACATTCTTTTTATTTGCCAATTTTGTTTCATATATTAATAGATTTGAAACAAAAAAATACTACGAACCTTGTTGCTCTGCTTTTGCGCTTGTTGCTTCGCAGCTAAATCCAAATTGTCCTTTCTCGTTCTCACTGCTAAAGACTTGCATGTCGTATTGACCTTGCCGATCATTATGCTATGATAAATGTAATTTCTCGGTCGTAAATTTAAAAAACAAAGCCCTACTATTTCTAGCTTTTGATTTCCTTGTTTATCCGATTAGAAAGTGTCAGTCGTGTACGTGGAAAAATATTTATAGGGAAAACATAGGTTACAGGGTCTGACTTTATTTGAGGCCGAATCGTATTTTTCCATAGTTAAAATTACTGGAAGAAAAATTGTCCATATGAAAAATCGTTGTGAGGAAAGATCATACCGTTGGTTCTTATTTTTCTTCACAATTTGGCTAGTCCCCCGTCTGCATTGGGACTAACCTCGGTTAAACAGTAAAATTTAAGCATATTTTTTCTCTTTCTTCAAGTGCTCACATGACAGCTTGGGTAAACATTGCATTAGTAGAAAATCTTAAAACTCGCATATTTTTGGCTAATCCGTAGACAAATTTTCCACCGTCAATACATCGTACGGTTTTGCTCAAACAATTTTATTAGAGAGTTTTTAGTCTCAAATATATGACACTTTAATTTATATTATTTTATCCGATAAATGATTGTAAAAATAAGTGAATTCGTCGATTTGTGGGATTCAAAAGTTTTTTCAGCTTATTGGTTGACTTGCCCTTAGCTTTGTACCATTAACACGATGGCGTTGTACTGCAATTCTGAAATTATAAACGAATTTTCAAACCCGGAAATAATGTTGACCGGTGGCCTTACCGGCTGGCCGAAAATTCTTCTCGTTTATAAATTGAATGAAAAATGATAATACACAATAAATATATTTGTAAACTTAGTATTCAATGCAATCAAAATAAAAAAATGGTAAAAAAACCCTAAACAAAAATAAAAACAAAAAATTTTAGCTGAGAATCGAGAATCGTGACGAAAACTGGAAATATTATCAGCAGAGGGCAGTTGCGCGGCAAAAATGCAAAACATATAAAGCTAACCCTCTGTCGGTTCGACTTTTCTATGTCACCAGTTGAATTTGAATTAATTCGTAACGTTTTTACGCTGTTGACATCTCGCCTTACTATTTTGTGTAACGTTTTGTTGTTATCTCCTTGGAGTAATTGCGGCCTCTTAAATAAGGTTTCAAAATATACATCTCGTAATAAACATCTCATAATTGAGGGCTCGTTTCGGAGCTTCCCTGTATGGCAAAATTGCGAATATTAGTGCATTAGTTGGTATGGATCGGCAATTTTAAAACGGGAACAAAACACGAAACACCGGAATAAAAATGCGGAGTAGTTCGGCCGGTCGTACCTCGGCTGCGAATTTGGTTAGATTGTCAACATTCGATCGTGAAGAAAAAAGCGCTGGACGCCCGGAAGCCAAAAGATCACAAATTTTTAAATCAAAAGGATCTACACAAAATGACAGTTCACAGATACCGAAACCTTGGAAGAGATCGTCCTCGTGTGATCGCACGAGCATTCGAAGGTCGCAACTGAAAGTAACTGGTAAGCGATTAAAACCGTTTTTTGTTGAATGACATTGGAGTTGGAATACAACGAAATTTCTTATTTTTTATTTTATCCATACTTTTCGTGTCGATTTAGTCGATTTTTTTTCTCCGTTAATATTAAATATCCGCAAAAAAAAATGCCGACTAATTTGGAGATTACACCGAAATACGATATATTTGCTTGAATTTCAACGACGGAAAGTTCAATACTATTTTCTTTACAACTATGATCAGTGAGCCATAGATTTTTATCCTGATTTAGGGTGATGAATGATTTATGTTTCTGATTGTTTGTGTTACGCAGCAAAAACTCCTCTGAGTCAACCGCACCATGGAACATCACGCGTTCCAGCCACAACCCCAAGAACGCCTAAACCTAGTTCTAGCCGTCTGTACGCAGAGCCGTCATCGGGAACTCGTCACAGATCACCATCAGCAGAACGTGCGAATGCACTTGGCGGGAAAGGCCCACGGAAGGACACAAGACCGATAAACGACAAAGCTTTTCAGTCTACGATGCTGAGTAAAATAGATGAGTATTTTTCAGGTATCGGGCTAAGTTCCATGTTGAATACCAGCGGAAGTTTGAGGCCTGTAACATTGAAAATTTTCATCGAAGCAACCAACTGTCTTCTGAGACTTTTGGACGTCAAGCATGAAATCAGTATCAACAATTACATGGACGAGTTACCAAAACTAGCAAAGAAAATTTATTACCCTGGTACAGTAACAAAATCCTGGCTGAAAACAGCCAACACGATGCATTCGTGGCCCCATGTTTTAGCCTGGCTGAGTTGGCTGGTCGAAGTCTGCGAAGCTAAAGATCTAGCCGCAAGGACATTCGAAATTGAAAAGCTGCCTTTTATCGGTTTCGACGAAGAACAAGAAAACAACAGGATCAACTTTTTGGCGATGGTGAGATTCTACGTTGCTTGGAACGAGGAACGTTTGGATGACGAGGCTGCTCTGGTGGAGCAACACCTGCAAGATTTGAACAACGTGCACGGCGACATAGACGCGAATATAGCTGAAGCATCCGAAACTCTGGAGAAAGAGAAAGCGAGCTTGGACAAAATGAACCAACAGTCCAAGGACCTCGACGAAGAGCTCAACCGTATTAAAGAGTTTTTGGATAGCGTTAAACACGAGGAGAAAAAGGAGAATGATCTCATCCAATCCACCGAAAGTCGCATAAAACGCATCGAACAGGAGATTAAACATTTGAATGTCGACAGTAAAACACTGAAAGATAAAATTCAGAAGGATAGTCGTCATCAGGAAGAATTGCAGATTCTCATTGAAAATCAACGAATGTCTACGAAGGAGCGAGACGCGATAATCGAGCAATGCTCCGAAGTTCAAAATTATATACAACAGTTTGACACTCACATAAAAGACATTCAGAATGAAGTTTACGCTATGGACATGAAACTTGCATCGTCCAATATGAATCTGTACAAAGCAATTTTGGCTTACAACAAAGATATAATAATGCATTTGGGCCGCGACGCAGACGTAGATTTGGAGGAGCTCAAACTCCCAGAAGCAAATTTGCTCAGTCACGATTTTGGGGAAACTTTACCAATTAAAGAAACTGCAATGATGAACGTAAAGGAGACTATAAAAAAACAACTCGTTCAATCGGAAGCTCTCATCGAGGCAAACAATATCGAACTGGAGTCGTTGATGGAAAGGCTCAAAACGTTAAAAGAAAAGAATAAGAACCGTGTAGAAAAAATAACTGAACAAAAAATTTTTGTGCAGCAGATACAACAAAAAACCAAAGAGAATGAAATTAAGCTCAAGGAACAGATAAAAAACGTTAAAATCGATATTGCCAATTTGGAACAATCGATGCCCGATTTGGAGTCTGTGCTTAACGAATTATCAGAGAGTAGAGATAAATTACAAGCAGTTGAGCGAAAGCAACAATTTATGGAAAAAACGCTCGAACGATTTTTCGACAAATTTTATAACATCCTCTCCAAGCATAGAAACAAACTAGCGACTACTTTGAACAAATTGTCGAAAACAGATGGTTGAAAATAATGTTCACACACCACATACGTTTTAACGATAGAAATTTGTTTTTTTATTCTTGTATTATAGAATTTTTTTAATTTGTCGGCATTTATTCAGTTCCACTCTGATTGTCGTTTGTACTTTTTTTTCCACTATGTAAATAAATATAAATAATAATCCCTGCCTCTAAAAAGCCCAGATATTAGTCTGAAAATAGTTTTTCACATTTGTTCTTAAATTAAACTTACAAAAAACAACGGAATTGATTTTTTTTACTTTCCATATACTTGTTTAAAAATTCCTGTTTTTTTCCGCTGTCACTGATTGGTTCTTCGTCACTAGCGCCATCTTCATTGGAGTTCTATATATATACATATATATCTGTTATTTACGGATTCGTGAACCGTGCGAGTCTTTGGTTAACCTCAACCGGCAATAAGCCTGGTAATAATACAAAGATGTACAATATAACGAGGTTACACAATGTCACTTTAAAACAAAGTTTAAAAACTTTAGCGACAGCTGTGCGTTGTAATTCGCAGAAAACGTTATTACCAAAACCAATATTAGCGCGTGTTCTTTGTAATCCGCGTAATGTACTCGGTCTCGAAGCATCGAAGAAATATTTTTCTAGCTTTAGGTAAACAAAGTTTGATACAAAAGTTCTAAGCCTACAAAACCGAACGAAAAGAATGTGTTTATTTGTTTTTCAATAAAAATCTTACGAACAATTTTATGATTCAAAGATAATTTTTTATAATCCAGCTCGTTTAGATCCAACGTTTCTACTTACAACGAAAAGATTATTGGTAAAAAGAAGTTACATAATTTGGCTTCGAAAGAAGGCTTCAAAACGAGTCCACTGGACGTAAACACAGCGGTTTTAAATAACGTTCTGCTGTACAAAAATGACAAACCAACATTTTTTAAGTTCGTCAATTTATTCGCTCCTTTCCAATGCGTGTTTTGGACGTGGCTCGGATATTTTATATACACAAAATTACCAGAACGTCACACGTCATTGCGCGAGTACTTGAAAGACACCTGGATTTGGCTTATGATCTCTGGTTCTGCTCTTTTCTTAGGTAATTTTGTAGAATTTTTTTTTTCTTCGCCCTAAAATGAAGTTGGAGTTTATCCGGTTAAATTATTTTATTCCAGGTACTACGTCATTGGTGTTCCTATGGATGTACACAAGCAAATCCATTAGATACATCATTTTAAAAGCCGGCGGTCAAGAGATAACTTTTCTAACGTATCATCCGTGGAGAGGAAACGTTGGAATAACCGCTCCTATCGCCAGTGTAAGTGTAAATCTGATGTTTTGTTTTATCACTCGTTCCCATCCGATGCAATAATATTTAAAAATTTTCACAGGTCAGCTCTCGCATACCGAGAAAAGAGATGATTAATTATTTGACGATAAAGTTAAAAGGTCGCTCTTTCTTCTACATTTTGGACAGCGGCGGAGAATTTATAAATCCAAAATTATATGATCACACAGTTGGATTAGTACGTCATAGCTAAAGATCGTCAAAAATAAAATTGTTAATCAAACATATTTGGTTTCATTCATTTCGATTTTGTGCCGTCGATTGTGGGAAACACATTTAGTTGGTGAAATTTCAAAGTACAAGATTTTCTTTGAATTTCAAGCAAGTATTAAAAATCGTTGTATTTTTATTTGAACAGAGCGAAAGGTTTTTTTTGTTTGTTTTAGCCGAAATATCGGTTTAGAAAAAACATAGAGAAACGCTTGGTAAAGATTTAAGGTAGATAAATAATTGTAGAGAAGACAAGAGAGGCAGAGATGCATACATTTTATTTGATACTGCTGTCAATAAGCTCGGAAATAAAATTGTATTTTTCGGTTGTTTTCCAATGAGATGGTTTTAGTAGTAGTTGCCCTGGGTCCTTGAATAATAAAAATGTTTTTTTGTTGTTTTTTCTTTTTCGCAATGAGGAAAAGTAAATGAAAGTTTTAATTAATGACATAATAATTAATGATACATCCAATGGTATTTCATATTATGCAATAATTATTCGATATTATTAAGAGCTCTTATTTGAGTCGATAGAACGAGGTAAACCGGAGCTTTGGATATTCGATAGCAAGAAGAAGCAAATATCGATATTATACCGGAGCGGAAGCAAAACGCTGATTAATCAAAAGTTTAAACAAGCGAAACGCATTAGACCCGTAATTAAAATTAAAGCCTATCTAGATATGTACTCTTGATATATTTCAAAATTAATGATAAGAGTATAAAATAAAAATCATATTGAAGGAGCTGAAAAATCTAACTGGATAGCTGTGAAAGATCTCGAACCCAGGTTTACCCCTCTATTTTTAGAGATGGTTATAGTAAAAGTGAAGTGGAGAGATATAGAGAGAAAGAGATATAGTTAAGACACTGGGAAATCGGAAGGCCCGGGCCCGCTCGCCGCAACTTTGATTTTGC
>JABSMR010013463.1:0-10901 GCA_018902295.1 Dusona sp. PSUC_FEM 10030013 | reverse complement strand
CCCCCCCCTCACAAGTGTCCAATTACACGTGATTTACCGAATGCTCGAGTTTATGCAGGGGGATACTGAAATCGCGTTATTTTACGTTTTTATTTCAACGTCTTGCCGAAACAAGAATTCTCATTTAACCATTTTTATTTTACGTTCTGTCGCTATTCAAATGTTTAATTCAACTAATCCTCTTTTTTTCTTTTCATTATTTGCGACAAAATGCTCCGACAAAGAAAAGATAACTATCCCGCGTTGTAAATCAGCAAATTGAAGATGGAAAAAAAATATACAAGGTTCGAGTATAGCCCATTGGTTAATTCGAGATAGTGTTTACGCTGTGCAAGTTTATTTTAATAATAAATTTAAAAACTACACTGTAAGCCTTGTAAATGTAAATTTATAAATTATAATTGTACCTTACATATGAAAAAAAACCATCAATGTCTTGTGAATTCCCATTCCTTCGAAAAACCTTTTTTTTTTACATTCTTTTTCAACACAATAATTCTGCATAATTGTTAGAAAACTATATGCAAGGTGTTTCACGACCAATGGTACAAAATGGAAGTTCGGGACCGAAGATGGATAGCCTGATAGTATTTTTCGAGCAATTTTACCGTAATTTTAATGACCAATTTTGTAAAATACTGAACTTTTCTCTCTTCAGTACAAATCCCTGGCTTCCCGGAGCCGTGCATAAGGCAAACGATTTTAAGGGATTTTTTCCATCCGCTCTCAGGACTGAACAACCGAAGACAGAAAATTACCATCACGGACTTTTTTGTAGGAAATTGTCTGCGCTACAAGATTGGTCCTATAGTATTTTGCTCTATTTCCAACAGTTTCAACAATATACTCGATTAAAATGAGCTTATCCTCCAATTTTAGTCTCATCAGAACGGAGTATGATGAATAAACTTTCCTTTAGATTTTTCGAGTCCGATTCGGTCCTGCACTTAAATTAACATTTTGTACCATCAATGATCGGAAGCCCCTAATATACCGATTTATTAAAATCGTAATTTGTCTTATTTATCAAACAATAAGTGTAGAACATGTTTTTTTTTTTTTTTTAATATTAGTTTTATTTTAGAATTACAGATTTTTTTTTCCAATCCAAACGGTCGTCACTAACGCGATATTTTTTTCAACAATTTTATGTTGTTGTTTCCAAACAGGTTTGTCACGTTTCGGTGTAGTTTTCACGAACGATGAAAAGGCACATGTTTATAAAAAAATAAGCTAAATTATCTCGAATATTTGACATGTACAAAAGAATATCGTACTGAAACTTTGGATCAAAAATTGCCAAAATGAACGTCAGCCTGATCTATCAGCGAGTGTACGGTGAGTTCCTCAAAAGCATTACGTCTTTATCAACAATATGTTCCAATATTTTGGCAATCATACGTTTCGAGTCCCATCGTGGACTGTAAGGAAAATTTAACACCGGTTTTGTGACTAACTCGTCCGCAGGGGTCACGTGATATATCGATTGAATCATGACCGTCGGTGGCTGGGTCGGGAACGTGGGGAATAGTATAAAGTGCACGAGAAAATAAAAATCCTGTTGCTCGAGGAGTATTGTGACACGAGTAAAATCGGTCGAATCGTATTCGACTACGTTGCGTCTTTGTAAAAACAACAATGTTGATATAAAGTTGTTTCTCTTTTCGTAACAATCAACTATCCCGTTTATCTGCAATTCAAACAAATCAAATTATTTCGTTATTTTTAATAATTTCGAAATTTTCCCATTTTCGTATTACAAAAAAAAAGAAGCCTATTTTTTCATTGATTTTTGTAAATTTATGGATTACGATCGATGAATTATAAAAATGTTGAAATTTCGACTCAGTGTCATGAAAAAATCTTGGTCTATTTTTATTTGTTGATGAAAAATAAAAAAATTTCCTTCGTAATACTTTCGTACCTTGTCCGAAATCATTTTTTTCATCTGAGTTACATAATCCATTATGGTTTGTTCCCGCCCCAACGGCGGTATGCTCAAGTTCAAAAAACCAGCATTACCGAAAGTTTCTTCCAAGGTTGTGCTTAAGTGAAGTTGAGGTATCCCCTTGTTCCAATTTGGCTGTTGAAATGCAATGACCATCATCGCTGCGTCGTTCATTGCCTTGTTGCTACGTCCAGGCAATCGCGAAAAATCCATAGCCAGGTGAATCACGAATTTAACTTCGTTCGGAGAGTCCGCATTCGGCAGGAGAATTATTTCTACATCTTTAGAACATACGTCAGTCTCGTCAACCAGCATTGTATACTCCGAGTGCAGTAGCCGTTCATTTCTGCTCAATAAATCTATCTGCAAGAAAGAGCAAAAGTATGAAAGTCATTTAATAATGGGAAAAAACAAATTTTAACGAATTTCTGCTAAATTCTAACTCTTACTAAAGTCAAATTTTTGTAAAACCTTTTTTATCTATTTTCTTTCGTTTTTCCTATTTTCAGCACTTTGTTGGACTGAACTTCGTTTTATTGTCTTACTTCTTGAAAAAACTTGCAACAGTTTTTAAAAAATTTCCAAAAATTTAATTTTTACAGTAAAGACTCTAAAAAAATCAGCACAGAATTCTGCAAATTTTTTTAATTCAATGTTCCAACACAGTTTTCTATGTTTTTCCAACACAGGTTTCTATGTGTTCAATACATTTCTGTGTAGGAAGAAATATCTGGAACAGAATCCCAGGCGACAAATTTTGACTTGTACCTTCGACGAGCCAATGTGCTGACGAGGGATTAATCATCACTGAAAATTCTTAGATTAATTAAATAAACTTGAACGTGTTTTGCTAATTTAATGCATGAATTTTTAAATAATTTTTTATTTTGGAAAATAATAGAATTTGAGATCGGCTATTAAAATTGTAACGCAGTGATTGCAAAAACGTTTGTTTTCAACATGTTTCAACCCTTTCAGTCACGCAATTCGATTTTATTTGGCATTGGAAACATATTTCCTCTTCCATGTAAAAGAAAATTGAATTTCGAAGCTGAAAATAAAATGACGCCACTGCAGTGGCGTCTGTGACTGAAAAGGTGAAAAAATAAATTCTATGTTGACTTACTGGATTCAGAACTTTGTCCATTTTGCCATAGCTCATTTGTAATTAGTCAAAATTGATAAATTTTGTAGTGTTTGACAGCGAGTTTTTTTTCAATGCATGACTTTTCAAATAATTTGTTTTTCAAAGGCAGAAAAAAATATTGCGATTGATTAAATTTTTTAATTAAAGTCACAAAGTAGGTAAAACTGTTTTTTTTGTTATTGATTTTTGACTTACTTGATGCTGTTTATAGCACAAAGTAAGCTCGTTCAAAACAGAGAGAAGACTCTCCGGTTTTATAGCTTCCCAATTAGCGAGACTGGGAATGTGAGTTTCTATGGTATTGGCGTCAGGATCGGCGAGAAATGAATCGTCGTGAAATTCGAAATCTGGTCCCATTTCAGGAGAATTTGAGTTGAACAGAACGGTCCATTCAAGGGTATGTGTAGCGTATGGTATAGCAAAAGTGAAACGATCTGCTTTTTGTTTACCGGAGCTTGAGACGCGTCTCAGCTCGATGGGTTTCCGACTGACTCCTGTAAATCATAATAAAAAGGACAACAATGCACGAGGATTAAAAAAACAAAAAGTTTCAATTATTAACGAGTCACGAAAGAGTGATTGAATAAAATCTCACCGAAAGTCTGAGTCTCCAAAACCCTCTTGACCAAATGCTCGAAAACTTCGTTAATGTCAGGTAAATTGATTTGATTTTGATTCAACATTTTTGTCGCCGGTTTATCGTTGTCTTTTGGATTGTTACGAATATCGTCCTTTTATGGACCATGCAATGATCATTGACGCGTAAATAATAAGATTTCGTTATGTTTCCACTTGAGTGGGAAGAAACATTGTTGCGCTGTCAAAAAGCGATGGAGTCCCGTTTTAACAAAATGTACAACGTGCGTGCGTCGCTAGAAAAAAAAAAGAAGCAGGTTCGCACAGTTTCGCACGATAGTCCGTTGTTTACATGTTTGTCCGCTAGTGGCGCTTTCCAAACAATCAATCGAATACGTTTTCCCTCCGAATCTCACGCAATACCATTTCCATTCTCCATTGTGTTGGTCGACGCTGAACGACGCGTATTATCTTATCACTTTTCCTGTGTATACTTCGAGTACAGTGGTCGTTTTTTTTTATACCTGTTTCTGTCCTTACATTCACCTTCGATCGTGCACTTCGAAAACTCGAAACCTTCGATCCGTTCGCGTGCCCGCAACAGTTATCAATTTCTCTTCGAGCAAAAAGCTCGTTGTACATCCTATTTTTGAATAATCAGTTTTCTAGGTTGTTTGAAAATTATGAACCTCAATGAGATTGACAGCTCCGCGGACAATGCCGATGCATTTGGATATGGAAAGTGAGTATGATGATATTCGCGAGGTCAATGACGTATAGTAACAATTACGATTTTTCTCGTCTGTCTAAATACTTGAGCAACAATGATCCAATTCAATTTTATACATAAACACATACGTAACATGAATTTGTGTACGAAAGCGTCGCCGCGAGTTTTAGCGCATCGATCGAAATACGAAAATTCCCAATGCGTGTATGCAAACAGTAATAGATCGAATTTATCGTCTTGATAACTATCATTTACGTGACTCGTACAGAAAAATTTGCACGCGTCACAATAGGAATACTTATGGTGTACTAACTTTAATAATTATTAATTCGTTTTTTAATCGTTTTATTGTTATTTTTCAAAAATACAAATTATTTTAATTTTAACAACAAAATTTTAATTTTAATAAAAATAGCATTTGAAAACTAGCCTATAACTTGAAACACACATAATTGATTTTTGTGACCTTTTTCAAGGTCATTTTTCCACCCATTTTCCATTGAGCGCTCCAGGTAAAAGATTTTTCCCGCGAAAAGCTCTTTCGCATTTTTTATGCCAATGAAAAAATGGACTTAAACCAAAATTCTTCATATATTGCAGAAACAGTGTCAGTCCTCTCGGCGGAACAATGCAAACCGCACCGACCGAACGTTACGCGACTCACTACAAAATGAATCATTCAAAACGTGGCCTCGCCGTGATATTTAATCACGAATTTTTTACTGTCACCCACTTGAAAGCAAGAAGCGGCACAAACGTAGATTGCGAAAATCTAGTCAATACGCTCAAGGATCTCGGATTCGATGTCAATGATTTTCATAACGCTACTCACAAGGATGTTGTCAAAAATTTGGAGCGAAGTATGCGCCATATTTTTCATATTTGTTAACGAAGATTGTCATTTAATTTTTTTCTAAATTCTGCAGATTTCCAAAAAAACATCTAATTTTCAAACTGTATGAAATACTGTCTGAAATTTTTAATTACTAGTCATTTGACCCGCCTTCCGGCATTTTTATTTTAAAAAATATGTCAAACTTTTCGTCTATTATCTAAAAGAATCAGAAACTTATAATTGTTTAATATTCTGAAAAATTCTTTCACGGTTGAAAAAAAATCTAGTAATATTTAGTCCGATCGTCATGCTATGATCCTGTAGAGAAATAATCCTTAATCACACTGACACCCAAGATTCCACACATAACTTCCTTATCTCTCTGTTCTAACTGGAGCACTTACCTTTCCCGCTTCTCCCAACTTCTTTCTTCTTAAGAAGAATTACTTCACGTCCATCTCCCGAATTATGCAAGTCTAACTATCCAAGTGCACTTTCCATAATCAGACTTAAACGAATTTTCAATTTTCGACCATTTAACTGAACATTACAATTCATTTACTTCCTGTAACAAGATTATGGAATTTCTTGAATCAAATAGAATTTTGCTGCACTCTTTACTTTTTTAGACAATTTGTTTATTTCTGGAAAAAAAAGAATTAAGAAAATTTCTCAAATTAACGAAATGGATGCTCAACTAATATAGAATTTTCCTATAAATACTGGTTCTATTTTAGAATCTTTTGGAATGATTTAGAAAATTTTTTGTGATCCTGAAATACGATCTCGAATATTGTGGAAATTTCGACTGCATTTTATCTTTATGTAGAAATGTCTAAAAATGTATGATTTTCGAAGACAAATATTTCGAGATAATGATAAAAATGTATTTTTAATTTTTTAATTTTTAGTCGCTGAAATGGACCATTCCAATCACGACTGTTTAGTCGTAGCTGTTCTTAGCCATGGAGAGCTCGGTCTATTGTACGCCCATGACACACCGTACAAAGCAGATACCATCTGGTCGTACTTTACGGCGGACAAATGTCCGACTTTGGCTGGCAAGCCAAAATTATTTTTCATCCAAGCTTGTCAAGGTGATAGGCTTGACGGTGGAACAACGATGAAGGATCGTACGGAAACGGATGGTCCAGGAACGACAACGTTCCGTATTCCAACTCACGCCGATTTTCTCATCGCTTATTCGACGATTCCTGGCTTTTATTCATGGCGCAATACAACACGTGGCTCGTGGTTCATGCAAGCGTTGTGCCTTGAATTGCGCGAAAATGGCACTCGATACGACATGCTCACTCTTTTGACTTTCGTATCGCAACGAGTAGCGCTCGACTTTGAATCGAACACTCCCGACAACGCAACGATGCACCAGCAGAAACAAATCCCTTGCATCACTTCGATGCTCACGCGTTTGGTCAAATTCACTCCTCCTCCGAAAAATCCCGCCATCGAAGATGGACGCGGTGCTGTCTAGTATAATTTTTCTTCTTTAATAATCGAGCGCTTGATTCAAAACAAACACTTTGATGAACAACGAAGGATTGGAGCAAGCGATGGGCAAAATAGAATCTTAATTGCACAGAAATATCGACATTTTTACTTGCATAATCCCAGTGAAGGTTGCACAGCTTATGAGAAAAACGTATTTTTATAACGATCATCTTTTCGATTCTACTTGAATGTCTTTTGAACTATAATGTGATGAATTTCCATGTCAACGTGTTTTTTTAACGAATCTTTACAATTTTGTTTAAAAAATGCATTTTTTTGTAATAGTGCAATTGTCACATTCAATTTAGCCTATCTTGGTTTTGTCGAGAAGAACACAACTGTGCCTAATAAGAGGACAAACGTGGTAATACCTGCATTTATACATCGCATTTATAAAATTTATCAAATTATTGCTCACTCAATATACAAAGCAGAGTAAATCTGTTGCTGACAACGAATAGCCGTTTTTCGTACTTTTGCGACAGTCTATTTCGAGATACTTATACAAATAGCGTATCAGACATGTAACTTTTTTTTCCTAGACAATTATCCGAGCTTTTGAGTCGCCACTTGGATTTGTGGCGATTTGACAAACCTCAGTATTTCCGCTCAATTTTTATACGTATTTGTTTTTCAAATTGATTTTCAAGGTGCTTAATTATTCCTTCGATTGGCGACAATCGATTTTCATCTTGTCGCCATTTACGTCAATATTGGAGAACTCTATCAATCGTAACGTTAATTTTCCGTTTTAAGACTGTGATCCCACCGACAAAAGTATTTTTTCTTGAAATTTATAAACATTTTTTTCCACCCCGTCAACCGTTGATACAAAACGGGGTCTCGACAGTTTTTTTTACGCCTCAAGAAAAAAATGTCTCACTACAAAAAAAGAATTGTGATAAAAATGATCGTCGTCGTGAATCATAGTCGTTAAGACGTGTATCGATAAATGTCTAAATACTACTCTTTATAACAATATATACATATATATATGAAAAATGTTCAAAATGCATTTTACCGTTGAAAACTGAACAAATATTTGGGACCAATTATCCGTTTATATGAGATGAGTCCCAGTGCCCAGAAGTGTCACAAAATTTCGTAACCGTTTTTTTTATATAGATTTTTTTTTTCATACCGCAACAATTTGTACGCGTCGAAATTTTTCGACGCAATTTGTATGCCTTTTATATGAACAAATAAAATGCAATATTTGAAGCAAATGAAAAATTCGTAAGGTGTTTTAATTAGAGAAAAATCCAACCGAAACGTTCATTTTTTTTGTGAACACTCAATTTTTTGTCTTTTATGCAAAGTCGTTTTTCTTAATATTATTGCGAGTACAAAATACATACAGCAATTAATTACAATTACTTAAAATACTGTCAATTAGGCACTTGTCCAGGTATATTGTACAACACCAAAGGTTCTCGTCTATGAGATGTTTCCGGAGCGGTGAAAGGCCGTTGCTTCGGTCTATCGTTTGTCTCGAGAGACACTAAATTCGTGGGATTCAACGTGACGAGATTTATCGAATCCTGATTTTCCTGTGCGCTTGTCGGTAAAATATCGAGTCCTGTGTTATTCAACGAATGTTGCGATTTGCTCATGCGTTCTCCAAGACCCAGCGGAGCTGTTTTATTCTTGCAAGATGCGAGAAACTTTTTTAACGACGTTCTCTTTTTTTTGGTATCGATCACTGCAATCGAATTAACGAATTATAAAAATTGTAATAATTCTAATAATTTAGTTTTTCATTATAATACTTACGGTTCTCGTTGCTCGAATTTGGATCGCGACTCTGAGAAATACAAAAAGAAAACATTCATTATTCCGTCTTATAAATTGTGGCAATTTTTTTTTACGCTTTCAAAAAAGTAGCTTTCAGTTTTTACTTGTTGTGCTAGTATTTCTTGTATTGGTTTGAAAGGATTGGAGCGTATCGATGCTCGCGAAGGCGTCATCGATGTCGAAGACAATTTTCTTTGCACACGAGTGATTAAACCGTTTTGGGAATGTTTTATGCGACGATCCAAAATCGCAAAGTTTTTCGATATTGTGTCCAACAACCATCTGCGAAAAGTTTCGATCGAAATAAGGTTTATTCGTGAAATTGGAAGAGACTGATTTTTTTTCATAATTTTTTTACACTCACTTATAGCCACTTGTGATACCCAATGTATTGTGTGTCGATTGTTCACTCGGCAAGATACACGAGCACGTTTCAACTCTGGTTGGACAACGCATGGCATTGGCCATTCGTTCTACATCCAAATTTTCCACGACATCCAATTCGTCAATGGCACCGCCAACATCTTGCTTATTAGCTAATCTGCAAAACGCAAAGTTTATTTCAATAACTAAAACTTCCCGGAGACAAAAACAATAATGAACGTGTTAAGCTCGTTCGTGTCGTTCGATAATTGTTAAAAACTGTGAAAATCGTCAACACCCAATAACTTATCTCCCAAAACTATTACACTTGTGCGATAATGAGAAAAACAAACACAAACACTGTGCGAAGCTTTAATGATGAGCATATTTTAATATTAATCCTTCTTTAAAGTCTCACAATAATATAGGCTTCCCAGTAATATGTTCATGAGCGATTAATTCTCCGAATACAATTTTATTTTCTGTTAGACGTGATATGTCGCTAGCATCCACCACATAAATGAGACCGTGTACCTAAAAGTTGTTACAATTGTTACCAACATTAATGGATTTATGTGACAAAAATGATGAAGCATTATTTAGATTTTTTTGGAGACCTCGGTGAGACTTTCAAATATTCGTGGCTTTTCCCAACAACGACAATACTTTGGGCAAGTGTTTTTATTGACAAAAAACCGAGAAATAACTACAAGAACTGTATTTTCGGTAGGTAAGGGGAAAACTGAAAAAAATGTCATAACTGCCCAAGTTCTCGTCTTTGTCAATCGCAGATTTTTTCACACATTTTTGGGAGTATTATCAACAAAAATGAACACTGGATTTGACATCCAATAATATTTCGTAGAAATACAAATTTTTTTCATTTTATTGATTTACTTGATTTTTTAGTCAAATATTGTATGAAAATTTAGTTTTCTTCGAGTCTGATTAATTCTCAATATTGCGTTTGAATATTTATTTGGAAATTTGAAGTTTTTCTAAACTATATTTATTGAGAGGCAATAACATTTATGGAATCCTCAAATTTTCTGTTACATCAAGGAATTGATGATAAATAATTGTATTCTTACCAAGGATTATTGGATTATGAAACCGATGCTCGTTTTTGTTAATAACGTTTATAAAAATGGGTGAAAAAATCTACAATTGCGAATGACAAGAACAGAGACAGTCACTTTAGGGTTTTTACGATATGGACTATTTATACAGTTCGGCGTTGTATTTCTCACAGTTATTTCTCAGTTTTCAGACAATACGAAATACGCATCCTAAGTGTTGTCATAATTGAAAATATCCCTGTCAATTTGAAATATTCACCGATCGACCATTGATCGAGATTTGAGCGGACCCTCGATCGAGGGTCCGCTCAAATTAATTAAAATTGGGATTGGAATATTTTGATCATTTTCTATTATCCGTCTCTTTCCTTATTTACGTGTACTCTAATTATCAAATATTCTAAAATATATAACAAGCCTTCTGACAAATCTTGAGTATTAAACATTTGATATTGACAAAAAAAAATAGTAATTTGTCGGTTTTCTCGTATCAATTCAAATCCTTATAGCTTTTCATGACTTTCAATGACTTTTAATACTTCAATCACAAGTTAAAAAATGTGCTATCTTACAAATTGAAAACAAATTCATGTAAAGATTCCAAAGTATGATAACAAAGTCATAAAGACTAAAAAACTGGTTTAATGATCAAAATACCTTAATGAATGGAAAAAGTAAGTTATTCGGTAGAAGAAAAAAGTTTTGGTTATTCCCAAAATTTCTTACATCCGTATAATATTTGGACCAAATAGATCTAATTTGTGGAGCACCGCCAATGTCGTAAACCTTAATAAAACAAGATTTGTGTTTCAACGATACTGTGCGAAATCCCATTGTCGGTAAAACATCCTGGCTGGCCTCTGTATGAAAAAACAATTTGATCACAAGGAATTTTTCCAAATTTCGATCAAAGTACTAAT
>JABSMR010013452.1:0-10904 GCA_018902295.1 Dusona sp. PSUC_FEM 10030013 | reverse complement strand
AGAGACCTATATTACGAGCAATTGGCGAAAGATTTTTTTTTATAAAGTACTCCTTTGAAATTTGACGTATATCCAAATTGCGTGTGTTTCAACCAAATGTTTAGTTAAATAAATATATCTAGTGTTCTTGTTTTCCTTAAAATTGCTTTTATCGGAGACTAGAATTGAGCTCCTTTCGATTATCTTGCCCAAGCTTAATTTCCATTTATTATTAATTATCGTCAAATAATTGAGTACACGAGGAATTTAAATACCGAATAAAACCTATTTTTTCTTCATAATTTAATCGTTGAATTCGTTGTTTGTGATCCATGAGAAAATAAATCTTAGCAGCATATGTAAAAATGGCTTATTCGCAAAAATCGAGTTCGACTTTTCGTAGAAAGAATCTCCACATATTTCGCGAAAGGTTAAATCTATTTGCACACACAGAAAAACTCTTGAGGCATAAATGTTTTTTGTCACGTCTCGCAAAAGCGTCAATGTCACTGGTTATTCGTTTTTATTTTTTATTATTTTGTCGTTGCAAAGAGCACTGACAGCTTGAAAATCCCGGAGAGAGTTGCTAGAGGTTTTATGTTTTTTCAGCAAAAAGCTCCGAGTGAGCCTGCCGAGGGATGTTTGGAAAAGCAACGAGGAAAACCATTAAATTCGGCTCAGTCAAAAAATATTAGGCAAAGATTTTCGTCACCTCGCGTTTCTTTCACGTTTTAATTATCTTGGTTTTAGACTAGTGTGTATTATTGCCCACCAAAAAAATCCAACCCATTGAGTGGTATAATTCATTTTTTTTGTTCGTCTTATTTACCATTTTTCCTCGCTGAATTTATTCGAAATTTATTTCCCTTGTATATCGCATGTACGAAAGTTTTTTATGTGCACAGCAGCAGCAGCATCGTTAGAATATGTTCGACTGAGCATATTAGGATAAAGAAAAAAACATAAATATAGATGATACATGTGTGTCGATTTGCTCTCCCCTCGAGTCCAAATGTTCATATTTTTTCTTGTCGTCGGTTTAAGTTATTACGAATGTTGGATGGAACCATTATTCTTTATCCTCTTCATCGTAACTTATCCAGCAATTAAAATTAGTTTACCATTCGCCTTAGCGATCGCTTGATTGTTTCCTCTTTTTTTTTAGATCAAAGTGCACAAGAGACACACACAAAGTTCATTTATCACTGCAGCACCCTCATTCAAACCTCTCATTCGGTTGGGCAATCAATGAACATTTTTAGAACACTCGATCTATCTTTAAACTTTGATTCTCTTCTCCCCAGCCCCCTATCCCTTCCCTTCCCACTACTACATCTCGATTTGCTCTATCAAAGATGAAAAAAAAAAAAATCGAACAGTTATCGCTTTTATCGAAATCGAAGTAAGAGAAAAAACGAATGCGAAAGAACGCACAAAATACTTTTACCTCATTTTTGTATTTACCAGCACACTCCCTCTTCGGAGAAATGGGATTAGCCCGAGTATTTGTTCTCGAATGGAAGCCGCAAAGTTTGTTGAAGTTTATCTCTCTTTTTCGTTGGAATTGAATTTGTTCGCAGATATGAGAATGTCCTCGTCTATGTACGAGGTTTTCAATTGGAATTGTAGCCCCGATCCTTCTTTAACCCATGCCAAAAATAAGAGAGCCAGCCTCTCGCTGCCTCCCACCACTGACATCTTAGCGATCGACGATAAATCAGATAACGAGACTAGGCGCTCAGCGATGCATCGGGCTACCACCGGTGAGTGTCCGAAGAGAGCCCAAAACTGCGTCGGGAAATTATACATATTAATATTCATTACTTTCCCCCTTTTTTTTTTTTTACATTTTTTTTTCTTTTTAAATTGCCCGCTTCTCAAGGACCACGAATGAGTTTCATTTTCCCATTTTATTTTCGTTTGTTTCTTTCTTGTTTTTTTTTTATTTTTTTTTTTTTTTTATTTACTGTCTAGAATTTACACTACAGTTACACTCCTTTTTTTTTATCTTGTAACATACCGACTGTTCCATGGAAAAAGAATAACGTGGAAAAATATTGTGTTCTACAAAAAACAAGAAAAAAGATCTATAAAAATAAAAATTCCTCAATTCTTTTGGTCGCTCTCTTTTTTTTATATCCGTCAATGATTCACCCCATTGTTATGACGTTTATTTTTTTCCATGGACAAGAAAACCAGTCATAGTTACTCGCATTCTCGAATCTATACAGGAACGGTCGCATGATTGCGTGTCCCCCGAATATTCACGATTTCGCAGCGAATTCACGCAGCGAAATGCGTATCACGCGAATTTCTAAGAGAAATACCGATGAATTTTATATTTTTTTGTTTTTCGTATTTTTGGTTTCATATTTTTTTTACTGTCGAAAAAAAAATTCACAGATTTACGTGTGGAAAATGAATTTTGTCGTAAAGCGCGTTCCCATAAAACTGACAAATGGGCGTGCTCGTGTTTGCTGCTTTTTTTTTTTTATCAAAACAACTAAAAGTGAAAACCAAAAGAAATAAATTTCATGTGCTATTTGCTCCGAGCCCCCTGACACACTCGTGCATTTCCATTTCTTTCACGATCATCCGTTGCTCTCATTTGACCCAATAATCATGTACAAAAATTCGTATAATTTTTCATTAAAAACTTCATAATTCACGCTTATTTTCTTTCCCCATTATTATTGATCGCAAGTGAGCTTTTAAATTTCGTTTGTCGTTAGGATTTAATTACGTTTTGTTTGTCGATGAATATTTCTGTTCAGTTTCTCAATCACGTCGTCCCTGCCTGCAAAGCATGTCTGCGCTTTTCGTCTCGTACATGTGCACTCAATTGGAACCTAAACAAAAAACAAAAACACCACCCTAATCCCCTTCCTGCCGTACCGACATATGGCCGTTCACGAGTTTGCTAAATCGAGACTCGAGACGACAGCTTATTCGTTTGCAGATTATTGGAACGTCGCACGAGTTCGCACGTGTTTGTTAGTGTACTGTTTCTAGAAATGTTAATCTAACATTTGTTTGTGTCTGTGTGTGTGTTGTTTTAAATTTCATTTGAGAAAGCTATACGTGCGCCCGGCTGTGTCGATTTTTTTCGAAATTAAATAAAGTATACGAAAATTCTTGAAATTTGAAATTTAAGTATTGACTTAATAAAAATGAATTTTTCAAAAATCGACTATTCTTTGGTCAAAGCAGCAACGATTTTATTTCGAAAAATACAAATAAAACGAAGAAGTATCGAAGTTTAATATTTTATATAAAAATTCACGTATTTTGTATACTTTTTTTTCCATCCCTCCCACAGCACGCGTCCCGTTGATAGTGCAATTTGAATTTGTGTTGTTTTAAAAAAAGTATATTTTTTGTGTATTAAATGTATTAGTTGGTATAATTTTGTTAATTGAAAAAATTACTTTTTTCGTTGACCTCCGAGGGCTCGATGTATGTGGCTTTTGTTTCTAAGGGTAAAAATTTCCAGGTGAGGATAGCGACGGAGCAGCAGGAACACCGAGCTCGGTATATCTACGGGTGAACAGAAGGCGAACCGATCTAATGCCGACGATACCATCACCCAGAGAAGGTGGACTGGTTCAAACTCGAAGTTCAAGCTCCAAGGCATTCACACGTTCACCAGGTAGGACTTACTCCATGTCGAGACTGGACCAGCTTGCCCAGCCTAGGAAGCGTAACAACAACGAGCTCGGAACTGTTACGGAACAGACACAAAATCAGCCCTTGGGCGCTACCAGCATGAGTCGCAGCATGTCGCACTTGGCTGCGCCCGGGGCCAAGAGTCTCAAGCGTACCGATAATTCCCGTAGCATGGGCACGTTACCCGGTGCTTTGCACGTACCGCGGCCAACCAGAGCCGAGAGATTGCGTCGTAAGGCACGCGAACATCAGACTCAACAGCAGCAAGGTAAGTGCCGTGTGTGAGGCCAGTTTGGCGTACCATTTATGTGCCATCAACTCGAAATTTCGTACTGTCAAAAAAAAAACAATAAAAAAGACAATAAACATCGACGAGGATAATTTTGCAAGAATAATAGAAATTAATTTTTTAATAATTGTACTTTCTCGCTTTATTGATGAAAATGGGATTGGAAAATAAGAAGCATTTGAATGGAAGTAAAAATGAAAAATTGCAGATTGAAATATTAAAAATGAAAAACAAAAAAATGTCAATATTTTCTAACCCCCAGGAATCGATAACTCGATAACTATTCCGTATGGTAACCATAGGTTCTCAGACAAAAATTGAAATATATAAATAAAAATAGTTAATCGGACGCGTTTTCATCGTCAAGCATACACGAGTTGAAGGGACACACATGGATTCACACTTTTGTTGCATGCATAGAAAACGAGACCTGAAAGCGAGCCATTGTAAATCAATAACAAAGCCTAGGCCACGGTTGATATGTGAACGAGAGAAAGATGCACGTGTATTTACTCTTGTAACGTACGATTTTCATACTTTTGTCTCTATTGTACTG
Source organism: Dusona sp. PSUC_FEM 10030013 (assembly GCA_018902295.1). Taxonomy (NCBI): domain Eukaryota; kingdom Metazoa; phylum Arthropoda; class Insecta; order Hymenoptera; family Ichneumonidae; genus Dusona; species Dusona sp. PSUC_FEM 10030013. The sequence continues at coordinate 6,414 of JABSMR010013452.1, read as the reverse complement.
GTCGGGAAAAAGAAAGTCACCTCGAATGTCTTAAAGTGTTTTTCAGATACCACGATCGTATTTCCACACTATGAAAATCAAGACACCGATTAAATAAATCTGTAAATCCGAAAGTTCAATAGTAAACAAGAAACTTAAATGAATGCACAATTGTAACTTTGAACACAGTGAATTAAGAATAATCTCTTCCGAAAATAGAGGTGATAAAACTTGAATTCTACTTCGAGAGTAATTTGATCCTAAACTGCTGATTTTCAGCAAAACTTTCTAGCTTCGATTGAACAAATGATATCATTCGTGCACAGTGTTGTAACTGTAACGCTAATTGCTGAACGGCCTTGAAACTTGTTAATCGTAGAGCTTGCAGTGTATGAAAACGTCAGATTTTTTTCGTTCTTTTTTTGTTCAACACCGGTATATCGTTAAGCCGGATTTTAATAGTGGAGAAAAAAAAGGGTACCCACGTTGTAACAAAAGGGTTAAATAATCGTGATCTTTTAGAACTAACTTTTCCTGAAGATAAATCGATAAACATGTAATATAGTATTAACCACGTACACGCTCACTTGCTATTGATTAACGAGAAGCTCCCTTTCGGTACGAAACCCTCTCTCCACGCCCCCGCTCCGCCAACGACATGAGGTGAAGGTATATATAAAAAAATAAAACACTCCTGCTACAGCCACTTCTTCGTAACCCGGTAAGCTGCACACTCTTCTACTATTGATATTCCTTAAAATATAAACTTCTCTTTGTATTGTACACTTGTATTTGATGTGCAAATACATCTTTATATCGTTTTATTAAATTATTCTTTGATTAACCAACATTTTGTTCATCGATCGAAACTTCATTTTGAAACTTTTGTGTTTGAGGTTATTAGGATTCTCCTTCGTTTCACTATTCTTGTTTTGTTTTAGTTTCTTTTCTTTATTTCGCATTAATATTTATTGTTTCGAGCTGGTCGACCGATCGGTGGTGGATTTCTCTATCATCTACACAAACACACACGAATTTTCAATGCTCCTGAGATCTCAGAGAAACAAAACTCTCATTGTTACTGCACAATTAACTTGTAACCAGCACAAACGAAATAATATAACACTGAATTTTCATAATTCTTCTCGTGTAGCATTACAAACATCGCCTACAATCGAGCTCACACTTTCAAACGAAATATTCGATATCCTTCGATCATCTTTTCAATTATTTATTTATTACCATTGTTTCGATCAAAGTGACCTACATTTTCGCTCCAGTGCTTTCTCACACTTTGTACTCCATAATCGTTATATTTCCGGTGCATTGCGCGAAAAAAATCGATAATTTTTTACGAAATGGTATATTGTGAGAAAAATCGACATAAATTGTTAGCTTTCTTTTTAAACTTGAACGAAATACTTCAAAAAATGCGAAAAATAACAGGCGCTTGAAATAATAAATAAATAATTAAAAGTACGACAAACCGAAATTCTTTGATTTTTTAAATAAATGAAATGCTCGTCTCGTCGTGTGATATTTTTTTTTTGCGAGAAATAAGAAAAGAGAACTAACGACAGTCTAGAATACTAATTAAGCCCATAAATTGAGGAAGAAATGGGGAAAAAAAATTGCTTATCGTGGGTGGATTTAGGTGTCCGCAGTGGTGAGGTGACGCCGAACAGTCCATCGCGACCGCACAGTTCCATGAGTCAACAGAGTGGCAGCAGTGTGGGCAGCAGTAACGTCAATCTGCGTCCTCGCACAACGACGCCCCGACGTCCGCGACCCGCTTCTATTGCCGGAACTGGCGTTTCTGTCACAGAACGACACAGTGAGCATGGCTTTTTAACTCTTAAAGACAAAACACGAGAAAAGAAGAAAAAAAATCAATAAAAATGATAATTGCTCCGCACCACACAAGAATCATCCAAATCGAAAGGATTTTTTTCAAACGAAAATATTCGAACATGACGAGCCGAACGAAGTCGCTATTCGATCGTAGCATACGCTCCGCCGATTCATTTTTTCTCTTTTTTTTATGATTTTTTTTTGTTCACTTTTCATTTTGAAAAAAAAGATGTTGCATCGTTGCACATGCAAATACTGTGGTTAGAATGGACGTACCTATTTTTCAGACCATTTGCCAGGATTTCGATATTCTTTAATTTTGGAAATATTCACATAACTTTTTTGAGAATGTTTTCAATGGCGAAAAATTGTACGTTCGTTCTACGGTAGATTTAAGAATTTTATTCTCTTCCAAATTTAACTCTACAAACCAAATATTATTGTCACTTTATTCAAGTTCTTGGTCCATTTTTTCTATTACACACAACTGAGTTATCCATTTTCAGATCTGGTAGGAGACATTAAGGTAACGAAAGATTCGAAACCACCACTGCCAAAGGTTCACAGTACTCCAAAGAAGCCGACTACTCCGAAAGCTACCGATCCAGCGAAAAAACCAACTGACAAATTGATCAAGAGCGCCAGAGCATCACCTCGCATTACTCCCAAAGCTACACCCTTGCAAAGCCCAGGCGCTGAACATCCACCACTCATACGGGAAAATACAACCGAGATTATAAAACATAACAATGGCAATAAAGACCTCAAGACCGAAGAGAAAAATGAGGAAAAGAAGGATCAAGGCACTGAAAAATCTCAGGCAAGAATATAAGCTTCTCGCTAAATATTTATTTGGAATTTTGTCCAATTTTATGTACATCGTATTTTTACATAAAATTATTATTCTCAAGCTGTTTTGAAGTAATTAAAATCGTTCAAATTCAAAGTGATGAAATTTTATTCAATTAAAGTTTCAGTACCGCGTAGTTCGCAAAAGATTTGTAATAAAAAGTGTTCAATAATTAGATGATTTTCCTTCCTCGTATGAAATGAATTCGTCGATCTGCTAGAATTCTTTTGATTTTTTTTTGTATTCCTCTTCGACTTTTTCCGGAAGCGGTAAAATTTCGTTAATTTTTGACAGTTTTTCGAAAAATCTAGAAAATGGAAATATTCTTGAAAAATTCATACTCATTAAGAAAAAACACCGAACGCGTTTCACTTGACCAAAAAACGAATTGTTCAATTATTTTTTGAAGAATATTTTATTTGAATAATAAATGAAGAATTTTTGAGAATTATAATAACTGAAAATCAATGTTCGCAATGTTTCAAAGTGGTCGGAATTTTTAAGATTTTTGTCCAATTACGAAGATTCGAAAAAGTTATTGAATGAAATTTTTGGTTGAGAAAGACGAGTCATTAATTTTTGAAGCAACGAAATGTTTATAGTAAACGTATTTTCCTTAGGATTCCCAAGATCTCGGTGACCTCAATAAGCATGATAGCAAGATAACTTCGAACGCCGAGTCAAACGTTTCCGTTTCCTCCTCAAAAGCTGCAAAGGAAAACGCAAATGTCGTTCATGAAGTATCTGGCCAAGTTGCTCAGCATGCAATTACGAAAGTCGAGAAGAAGGATGAGCACACCAACGGAGGAAAGAAAGTGGCGGAGCCTGAAGGCAAATCCGAGCCGGAAATTGAAGAGATCGACATGTCTGGTGAGTTGATTATAAATGAAACGAAATTATTGAAATTTTAATCATGATATTTCGAAGAAAAGATGTTTCGAGTAATTTTCCCTTTTCTCACAATTGAATAAACTAATCGATTCGATATTCCGACAGCTTCGATGATAGCTAAATTCAGGATTACAACGGAGGAAGAGGCCAAAGCTGCTCTGGCTGAGCGTAGAAAATTTGCTCGTGAGCAAGCCGAGCGCGATGCTGAGCTCGAACGCCAACGATTGGTAATTAAAATCTCTCGATTTAATTTTCTTTTTTCACATCCGTCATCTCAATATTAATTTTGTTAATCGATCGTTGAAAAATTGAAATTTCAGGAAGAAGAAGAACGTCTCGAGGAAGAACGACTACAGGCTGAGGAGGAAGAACAGCGTCGTCTCGAGGCGGAATCACTGCGGTTGGCGAAAGAAGCGCGCGATTGTGAGGAGCAAAGACTCCAACAGGCTATCGAGGAAGCAAAACGTCGAGAGGAGGAGGACAGAAAAAGACGCGAGGAGGAGGCTCGTTTGAAAATTGAGAAAGAAGAAGCTGATCGCAAAGCAAGAGAAGAAGCTGAAAAGTGAGATAAAGAATTGACATTGTTTTCCAAAAATTGTTGAAATACGTGACTGTGACGGACCAGTGAATAAAACATCCGTTAATAACTTTTCAGGCAACGTCTCGAGATGGTTGAACGTCTGAAAAAGGAGGAAGAAGAGAGGCTGCAGCGACGCAAACGAGTAGAGGCTATAATGCTCAGAACTCGTGGGAAAAATCAGTCCAATACTCCCACAAAGGTGAGCCTTGAAAACAACATTAAGGATTCAATGTTAATTTCGTTTTTTTTTTTCATTGACTTTGATTTTTCTTTGTTTCTTATTATATCGTGAAACTTGATGATTAACGAGTGTATCGGTTGGCAGGGTGAGGGCGGCGAATCGGACAAGATGAAGGAAGACAGTCCGAGCGACGAGAACAAGCCAACCCCCGGTAGCAACAGAAGCGAGGATGTAATGACAGCGAGTCTGATATCCGAAGCAACCCAGCAGTTTATAACAGTCGAGCAACAAGTTAATCACGATGGTAACAACACACAAACGGATATTGTGCGTAACGGTACTAACCATCGAAATGGTATAAACGAGAGTAAAACGTTGCTGGAGAACAACGATCACCAGGATAACGTCGAGGGTGTTGGTGGTGGTGAGCTGAACGGTCATCACACGAATCATGGGAACGGCATCGACAGCCAATCGATCACGTTGGACAATGCCACTGTGTAAGTATGCCCCAAGTACAAAAAATAGCCAAACGATTCAATTTTATCACTGAGAAGGGATATAAATTTGAGATAAATCATGAAATAAAATAAAACGAAACAGAGAACAACAGGAATAAATAAATAACGAAGCGAATGAAAACAGCGTATAAATACAAACAATTAGCTCAATGGAAAAACGTGATTAGTGCAATTATTCTGGCCGCCTCATCGCCGATAAAACGATACAGTCCGTCAATCGAATAAAAACAAATGCTTGCGAGTGTCCTGCCCTTCGTCGTGTGTTAATTATTATGTTTCTCTTTTTCTGCAAATCTACAATGACTCGAAAGCAACAAAATAAAAACGCGGCGATTTTTATCGCACTCGAATATTCGCTATCTCTTTATCGATCAGTTTCGTACTGACAACATGCTATTCTATCTGTCTGTGTTCCTGTCTCAGAGTCCGAGATTCCAGCGATATATACAACTGCGAATGCCTAAACTGTGTGTATATTGCACATGTACACACGCTTATTCATTAATACGAATGAACGTTATTACGGATTTAAGCTGCGTGATAATAATTTCGAAAATAAAAAGAAAACGAGATGAAAAATAGAATGAAATAGGTATGAAAAAATACCTTGCCATTTCGTCGGACACTCGTCGAGGCATACGATCGGGCATCGATATTTTGTACGATTTCGAAACAACTTGTTAGTAGCAACGTACGAGAAATTGTACTCGATATCGAAAACGATTTTCTGTATTATCATCCACACGGACGGTCTATTAAAAAATAAAATAAAAAATAAAGTAAAAAACGGATGATTGTCATAGAAATATTCGGTGCTTCAAATCAAAATAATGTCGGAACGATTTATTGAGAAAATAAAGGAATAATGTGTACGCGTGAGAATTAAGAATAAATAAGAAAAATAAAATGAAATGAGATAAAAACAACTCGATGCTGCACAGCCGACGATTTTTGACGAGAGTTGACAAAAAAAACATACAAAATCATCGGAGCATGAAAATAAACTCTTTATTACTAATACGACTCATGATCGACTCGGTTTTTTTTCACCCATAAAAAAGTAGATTGATTGGAAAAAAAAAAAAAACAAAACAAAAAGCCTTGCTTGCATTGATGATACGAGTGTGGAAAAATTGTGTAAGAATCACGCAGGAGAGAAGATAAATCTGCGCTTGAACGTCCCGGCAGATGTGATATATACGTATAGTTAATTAATAGATATTTACCATGTTTCTCTGCGAGACAAGTCCTCGAAGCGACTGCCTATTCTTGAACTTCACTTTGGAGCATCGTCAGCAACGTTAGCGAAAAAAATGGAAAATAAAATGAAAGGAGACGAAAAACTTAGCGAAAAATTGCGCCTCTTGGCTCCTTTATTGACGAGAAATAAAAAAAAAATAAAAATAAAAAAAGAACGAGGAGAAAACTATCATGAGAGCCTTTCGTGGCCACTTATTGATTCTATTATTTTATTCGATAATACTTTGCATTACGCACCTCTCTAACCACGATATAACCGTATTAAACTGCTATAAAAAAAAGAAAGAAAAATAACAAAATT
>JABSMR010013441.1:0-10906 GCA_018902295.1 Dusona sp. PSUC_FEM 10030013 | reverse complement strand
ATAATTAAAATGAATAATTTAATCGATAATCTGTCAGAAAACTGTACAAAAATCAATAATACTGAGAATTTTAAGTTGTGCCATGATAAAAAATGACATTACTATATTTTGCAAAGCGTAAAAATTCCGTTTATGTACCCATAAAATCAAATAATTGCGGATAAATCGTAAAAAAGTGTACAATAAATAGGAATTTTAGTAAAATGTTGTTTTGTTAAAGTTATTATTAGAAACAAACTGAAGTAGATATCGAACAAAAAAGTGTAATAAAAAAATGAATTTAATGTTAATCGTCAATTTTACTTTTCCTTATCGATGGGACGCGGTAACGACTAGGTGGCTTATCTCATTTAGACACAATTGAAAAACAATACGTGTCTTTCAATTCGACCAACTTATGGGTGTATATACATATATATTTGAAGAGGATTTGCGTTTAGCTAAAATACACGCGTCCGTCACCACCTTCGCGGAATACAAATGTGCATGTTGATCGTGTTATTTACACGCCACCGTATAATTGCGCAATACAGGAAGGCGACGAAGAGGCAAAGAGAGGAAAAGCTACACAGAGTGAGCCCTGAGTTGCGATATTATGGAAATTTCGACCATGAAATTGTCTCCAGGGATGAATGTATCTTTGCGTAATTTTTATCACGATAATAGTGCAAATAAAGATACCCATTGAAATCAGTTAACCTTTTCCTTTAAATACAAACTGTACAATTACCTGGAACATTTGAGATAATAAATAATGTATATCGAGGTAATATAATATTTTTTTCAATTTTATTCATCAAGGCTAACTTAACCCTAGACTCCTACAATGGAATCGAAAACGACCTCATTTTTTTCGTAAAAAAATTATTTTTTTCAGTTTTTCGATACTTTTTTTTTGTTTTATAGAATTTTCATCATTAAATCTTAACCAAATGGGACTTTATCGTACACCATTTTATTCGTTGTTAAAAAACGAAGAGAATGATGTACAATTAAACTTTATTATTACATACGGGGAACATTTTATACTGAAGAGAAGATTGGGGTCGTTTTCGTCCTCGTTGTAGGGTTCACGGAGAAATAGAATGTAGGGATTTTGGGTTAAAAATCGGTATTTATAGGTATTATCGTGAGGATGTAAAGATGAAATTCTAAGATGAAAAAAGAAAATAATAAAAAACCTGTAACTTCAGTAAATTTGGTAATATCTTTGGGTTCCTGGTATTGTATCAATTATTTCATGTTTTGCCATATTTACTAGGCGATTTTCATTCATGGGATCTTTAAAATTGAATATTTCGAAACAATGAATAATTAATCCAAAACCTACCTTTGCACTGCCCAGTTATAATTTCATACTCAGGTGTCCATCATCTCATGAAGAACAAAAAATACATTTTTTCGAGAATTACTATTTAATTTTCATTAATTGAAATGTAATTATTCATTAAATTGATCTTTGGAGCTTTACTACTCGACTATATTTTCAAAATTATTTTTAAAACCTGAAGGCTATTTCATACGTTTGATCAATTTCGTTACTCCCATTTCAAATAATTATAGTTAATTAGTAATTGTTCGTTAGAAAGATCAAAATCTCTAGGGCTTTAATACTCGAAGGCATATCTGTATTCATTTGTAATATCGCGCATGCTACAGCATTTATTCAATTCGGTTGATCGGTAATTACTCTTCAATTTCAATTAATTAACAATTGTTAAAACGATAATAATCTCTCGGAGCTTGGTACCTGAATACTTTTCTGCATTTGTTCGATGAAACATGCATGCATATCGACAATGTAGGCTAGGATAATCCGGAATTCGTGTGTTCGCCTTTGTAAAGGACACGCGATCAAAAGAATGAGAGAAAAAGGGTGGAAAAAAGATGAATTTGACGGCATTCTCGTGCTCTCTCGGTCTTGGTCTCGCGGTTTTGCTCTTTCTCTTGCTCCTTTTCTCGTTAAATACGACATGCGAGGCAAGCACAAGTTACAGAGCTACCGATCGATATCGACCGCGGTCAATGTATATAAGTGTATATTTATCGTTGCCCGAAGGCTAATGGACCGTAAGTGGAGCAACTCGAGAGGGCAATAAGAGATTTCTCGCTTCGGACTTTGAGGGAGACATGTGATACACACATACAAATAAACGCGCACGCATACGCGGCAAAGAGAACCTTTACCGTGGGCGCAAAGATATCCTCGGTTTCTCCCTGTCCCCGAGTTCCTGATACACATATTTCAACGATATCGTTTGACCGTAATATCCACTAGTTATTCAATGAATTTGCCAGTACAATTTCCGCCACTAAATAAAACGTACATGTAGGCAGACAGATTTGCTGACGAGCATAAGGACATAAGTGATATGGTTGAAAGCCTGGAGCGAGGTGGGCTACGCCATTTTGCCTTTACAGTCAATCGGTGTTTCCTCCGTGGGCTTTCAAGAGCTGCACCACCAGCGGTGTCTTTACGAACTTTTGCAAAGCAAAAAATCATAGCTCAAGTCATTCAATCGTTAATTAATAGCTTTAAATTCGGATCTGGAGGGTGCCTAATTTTTATGGTAAATACGTTTATTTGACACTAATTTACTGCCGGATCGAATAATTCTGCATTCAGAAATTAAACAACCCTCCAATTTATTTCGATCAAAGACTAATAAATCCAAATCTAGTTTGAAATATTTAGCAATTAAATTAGTGAAGAAATTGCATTTCCATTTTTCCGAAACTGGTGCACGAGAATTGCCATTCGCTGAAATAAATCTGCGGTCCCAGGGATCGAAGGAAATGTCGAGTAGTTAACCTGAAGCTTTGACAAAAACTTGCAGTATATTCTCGGTTGAATACAGACTCGATAAATTTCATGAGACTCAGAATAGATTAAACAAATACTTAATCGGCCCTTCATGATTGCATAGGTGAATGGATATCAGTTTTCAAAATTCCAATTCACCGAGCACGGTCAAAAGGTTAGAAAATCCGACCTCTCGAATAATGCTATTCAATAAAATGGATGATTTGATTAAATGAATGAATGATTGATTGATAAATTTGTCACGAAGTTTTGTCTGTGAAAAATAATATGGATTTGTGTAAAAATAATTGGCCCTAATTTGCACTGGTTTTCCTGATCAATCCGTATATATCGTGAGATTCGATTTTCGTAGCTTGAAGAAGATGAATTTGGTAAATAAAAATGGAGGTCGCCGATGCACGAAATAGAGTTTGAAAAAGACGCGGTTATTGTAATTTATATATATATATTATTCAAGAAAAGACGAAGAGCAATCGCGCGAGAATGGGATAAAAAAAATGCCACAGGAATAACGAAGCGCGAAGTGGCGCGTGTGGTACCGCTGCGAGCAATCTCTCTCCTTCTCTCTCTCTCTCTCTCTCTCTCTCTCTCTCTCTTATTCCACGGTATCTGGGGCATTGGGTCACACGAGTGAGTTTCCCGTTTGACCCCGGCGGCTCAGGTCCGACTCCTTGTGCCTCCTCTTTCAACCCCCCCCCCCTCCTGCCTCTTTTCCTCTCTTCGTCCACATGTGGACACGCGAGATGGCGGTTTGTCACAACCGATCCCAACCTCCTCATATTTCCCTCTTTATCCTCCTCCTTCACATACCGCAAGCCGTCGTAATACATTCTTATGAATCGTGCATATGCAGTGCTCTGTATTCGATCGTTATTTCCTCGCACTCTTTTTTTATTTCTCGATGCTGAGATTGACCTCCCATCGGACTTTGTTGTGATTAGATGAACTTGTATTTACAGAGTGCCAGAACTCGTAATGAATGTTTGTAGTCTGACTAGAAAACGACGAATTGAAAAGATAAGTTCGTGTGTATTTTTCTCTTCGACATCGCTGATGCGATAATGATCAATTAATGATAGTCGCTCCGTAGGGCCGGCAAGAAGAACAATAGAGTTAAGCCCAGTCCCTGTGGACACGACGGATAGGCTTGAGCATTTTGTTGTGCTACGTTCGCTCCTCCCACTTTGTTGGGTCAGCTCAGCGGATTGGTTGTTGCCGCTTAGTTATAAAATCTCGTCAATCTTGTATTGAAGAGGAAGATAAATAAGGACTTTCTTTTTAGAATTCCGTAATTTTGCTGTCCTCTACAGTTTCGTACCTGCTGGTAGGTTTAAACACAGAGACGTATGACTGATCGCGCAATCGCTGATAGCAAGCCTGCAGGAGACTTCCTTCTCCCTCTTGTTCTCATTCTTCTTCATCTTCTCGCTCGACTTTCTTGATGACGATCGGTGTCTCGATACAGGAGTATGCATTGGATCGTCTGCCGACAAACAAAAAAGACGTAACCCAGACGATATGACACGCAAAGTGATGTGGGTTACGACCTTCTGTTAAAAAGCAGTCGATTTATAACCATGAGCTATGGACGTCCGAAGAGTAGGAGAAAAAGGGAGAGAGAGAGCGAGAAAGACAGAAGAACAGATGATGTGGTGCAAGCAAAAGACGTAACGGAACACCTGAGAACGACAACGACGACGAAGCTGAAGCTGCCAGAGAGCAAAAGATCGAGGAATTGAGTAACCGGAGAGGGATGAGCTTAAATATATGAACGGCAACGGCGGCTTCACGTTTTCTCGCAGCAATCCTACACTCCAGGATCACTTTTCAAGAGAGAAATCCCTCGGGGACATTGTGGAGAAGCGCGGGTGTCGAAGACACCATAAAGTCATTGACGCAATTGAGAGTTGCACTTTGTGCAAGATGAGATTTCGCTACCGACCAGTGGGGAGGATTATGTCTGGCCGCCTCGCCTGAAGTTCGTTAACTTTATGTACATATACATGGAAGATTCGACAGCAACGGTAAAGTCATTGGTATCCCACGGACGTCGTGTACTATTAAGTAAATCCACCGCTGATATACAAATAGACCTATTCAACGTAGTCGTTTCGTAATATGCCGATAAGTGGCGTAATTGCCATTTTTCTTATGAACACTTACGAAACCTAAACTATGTTATTGTTACAGCAAGCATTTTCATACTTGCTGGTTCTTTTTTTTTTACTGAATTCAAGTACAGTTCTGAATCCTGACGGTTTAATAATATATTAAGAATAGATTGACGAGACATCGAGTTGATAGATCACTAATTTCTGGGCAAATTTTCAAAAATTTTAACCACACGGAGGTCTAAAGCGGTTATTTCATTAAAATACTAAATTCCAGTCTTCCTGGATGCCACCATATTCAATTTTAACGTCAAATTTGTAAGTAACCAAATAAAAAATTATATTTCCTCAAAAAAGAGAGTATCTACAGAAATATTTTGCAAAAAAGGTTCATTAGTAAGCATTAAATGTTGTAGATGATTCGCTACAAAAGTAAACGAGTGTAGCATTTTTACAATTCTTAATTTCAGTGGCCATTTTGTGCTGAGCAAGATAATTAGCAATTACTGCTTGTTTTCTTCTTCCAACGGATGGTTTTTGTTCTGTAATGTTTTTGTTTTTAAAGTCTGAAGCCAGACTTCTGAAAATGAATAATGAATTTATTAACTCTTTCAATACATCACGTAGTCCATAAAGCACGAATCAATGTTGGGCTCTACCGTTCATTTCATCTCTCTTTATAGAATCGCGTTTCTATGAAACTAGTAAAATATATACTCCGTTATCTCCAGTGAAGGTGTAAGCAGCACGCGCCTAGATCGGTTTTTCTCGAGAGAGAAAGAAAGAGAGAAAGATGTATGTGTACACACCGATATACACAATGTACAGACACCGCAAGATCTCTCGTTTTATCGCAACTGCATACCGCGTGCGCTCTGACTCCCGCGCGATTTACGATGCTGCAAAGCCAGACGCATAATTCGTGTCGGGTAAGAAAGAGATGAGGAGAATAAAAATAAAGAAAAAATGCTATAGTATGTTGCACATGCTTCGAGGAATTCACCTTTTAATCTTGTAACATTGTGATTATACATATTAAATAGCCATAACTTTTCTTATTTTCTATCCTGTCACGAAGAAACTACAAAAGACATAATACTTTTTTTCTTCACTTATTCGTGTTTATATGTACGAGTGATTATTGCAGTATGTTGTTATATCGCTATTCACAAGTGCTACAACGCCACCGCGAGATGGCGCTGTGGCTTGGGCATTAAAATTAATGCAGTATGCCCCGGATACGCTCGATGGCGTTCCACATCTTGCACCGCCGAGCCGTGCAATCTGGAGCAAAGGTGAGATCCCTCTCCACCCCCTTCTTCAACAACAAGAGAAGAACAGAGATGGAAGTACCATTGGGACCCAGTGTAAGAGAGAAGTTTGAGTTAACTGAACCTCTTATATACATCGCAGTATCTCGTAACTCAACTTGAAGAACACGACCATGATTTACCATGTCACGCAATAATGTCTTCGTCCACGTTCCGGAGTATTTTAAGACCAAACATCCGTTAGAGAAATCCTTTTCCCCAATCATTAAATATTAGCTCATGGGTGTAGGAAAATAATTGGAAGATCATCGAGATGAATAGTGGTGATGGGAGTAAGAAAGAGAGAACGGTAGTCATAATCATATAGTTCGAATTTAACTTTATTCTTGAATGGAACGACCCAATCAGTTCGAATCTTTCCTTTCAACGATGTAAATAGATGCCATCTATTAGGAAAATCTCCCTCATCCCTCGTGTTCACCTGCAGGTGAATGTAACTAATTAGTCTCATTCTGTCTGATGGTTTTTTCAGCTGAGGCTGCCCTGGCTCATCCATCCATAGCACCATTTCATTGCAGTATATAGCTTGATTGATGCTTCCTCCGATGAAGTGTTTCGCTCATAGTCGTCCTCATAAAAGCTCTAGATTCTATCCAGAAACGCAAATAGTCAGCTACGACGTGAATCTCAGTGAGTACTATCAAGTTTACGGAGATTGTCCGGCAGTGAATTACCGTTACCGGAGCCGGCCACTCGAAGTGTGTTTAGCACGATTCTCCTCAAAACGTGAATTTGGTTTTGTTTCTTTTCGCCCTCTCTTACCCTTGTTTACGAGCCAGGAACTTGATGATTGCGATGATATCTAATAAGTGGATCATCCTCGTCATCATCGCTGGTAACTCTTCGTTCAATCCCTCCTCCCTGTCTCTTTTTTCTCTCTCGTTGTCACTCTTTCTCCTCTGTTGCAGAATGCAAGGATTTGCACATCGAACTGTTTGGTAGGTCAATGCGCAGGTAGGGAATCTTACACGATTTACCGTTGATGAGGATCGAACATGGATTTATAAACGGCGAGTGAAGTAGACTGACCAACACGTAACGCTCGATTTACTATGTGTGTTACAAGTCGCTTTGGTACCCCGCGATGTGTCTCATCCGGGAATTCAAAACGGGACCCGAGGGACGGCGAAATGTCCGTGAATTCGGGTCTCACTTAACCTCTCCCCCTTCCATTCTCACATTCACAGGTAAGATACAAGCTCTCAATACTCGTGTAAACCATATACACATATGGAATTAGTACTCGCCCGTTAAAACGGTTACCTCACGCAAGGAGGCCTCGAAGTGCGAGCGAAGAGAGGTAGGAAGTTGAAGAAGAAAAAGGCAGCGCTCGCATAATCTAGTGTATACGTGTATTTGGCTCGGTTATGTGGAGAGGGACAAGTGAACATTTCGGTGGCAAGAGTCACGGCAGCATGACGCGTCACGGGACATCCACGAAATATGTACGCCCATTAAGAGGGAGGAAAAGGAGGGGACTCTTGTTGTCAGAGTGGGCCTTGAAGAAAGTCCCGAAACGCTCTACTGGGTCCAACCGTGGAGAGTGCCGTTATTTCCTCGCACAACTCGCTCATGGAATTCCAGCCTTCGAACTCGTTTGCCCTTGCTACGTGAACCTCAAACAAATTATTTTCTTCATTTTCTTTTCAAACTCTCTTACCCCTTCTCCTATTGTAATTATGACAAACTTTATTACACTTATAATAACTGATCATCTTTTTGGTTATTACTGATGTCAGAATGGTCAGCGAGATTAGCGGTGGCCACATCTAGACCAAGAGTTCACGAGAATTCAGAATTGCGTCATGCATGACTCTTTCACTCCCAAGCTGACATTTGACCAATTTAACGCAAGATCGTTGACAGTTGAAGTTCTTTGTGTGAATCTTTCTGCCATTTTTCGGATGAAATACTAAATTATGCAATGGAATTAATATAATGGTAATGTGACCTTTACGCCGTGGTCCAAAATTCTCTGCAGTTGTTGAGGTGACAAGAACTGGACCAATTTGATTGGATGTTGAGTACGTATCGGTGATCTCTGGTCGCCCGCACGTATACATAACGGCCGACCACTTACCGTTACAAATGACGTCTCGATCCGATTCAACATCGATCTTCGGATCCCTCTCCATTTCTCCGTAAATAAAAATATATGTCTATATGTATATATATATCTGTACATGTATTGATACTCCTCTTCACGCTCAGCTGTCTTTTCCTGCTCTCTGATTCGGCCCACACAGGCTCGGGAGCCCTACAAACTCTAACGATACTCCGTTTTCTTTATCCCTCGAGTTTTCGTCTTTTCTCACTGGTATAGCTGGGTATATATCTTAACACAGGTATAAGAAAGAAGCAATACATTTATACGTACGATATATCCTCCCGATAAATAGAGGTTTGCCTGCTGTTACTCGGTGGTCGTTCTTCTTTCTCGGTCTTGAATTCCGTTAGTTCCGTACAGCATGTTTGTCGGTGTATGAGTGTGGGCCTCGATTGAATGTATGTGTATGTGTGTATCTGTGTGTGTGAAATGTTCAGCAACACAGCGACTGTCTCTTTCTCCCGATGATACAACGACCAAGTACAAAGTCGATTACCATACGCTAATGGCCGCGGCGTGCCTCTCTCTACCGCCGATCTATCGTTTTGCTTTACCGTTAGATAGCTCCATTATTTTATTACGCAATCGTATGGCGAAGTTGCCTTTTACACCGATACACGTACACCGACACCTCGTTATACTTTTATAAAATCGTCTGCTACGATCTCGCTTGTACCATTGTGTTTCTATGCTTTTTATTCTTTTCTATTCATCTTTTTTCTTTTTTTTTTTTTACGTTTTGTTTCAGTGTACATCATTATACCGTAACATTCCTCCGGGTGAGCATACGCGAGTTGATGTTACGAGATTATTTAACGGGCCTCGTTCACGATTATGCTGACCGCAATGAGCGAGAACTGTGGTCAAGAATTCTCGACGTGGGGAGGATCTACCACTAAGGTTAGGCCACGCTCTCATATATCTAATTAATTAATTAACTTGCTTCAACATTTGCAAATTGGTGTAGTTGAGTCTAGCTCGTTATTGTCGTAAGTTTTATTACTGATTTAATTTTCTACCGGTGATGCCATTTTATTTCATTTTTAAACATGCAAGTCGTTGTGGCATGTGACCGACTTGAATAAATCAAATGAATTTCTATTGAGTATAATTACCCTCCAGATTCTTTCGGATATTTGATGTCGTTCAATCAACAATACAGTTAAGATCAGCCATCAAATAGGACAAGGCGACAAATAACTTTCAGCTTCTTATTTTTAACAAGTTCACTGACGCAAAAAAGATATTAAAACATGATTTAAAGAAAACTTAACATCAATGCAGCTGCTCCTTGGATAATGTTAATCTCAATAAGTCTGCAGATGAATTATTGACTTTCACTGAAAATGAAGACGAAAATTTTTGTAGACTTTGAAATTTAAGAGTATTATCTTATCGTGCAAAGGGAAAGAAAAAGAAAATAGAAAAAATATTATGTTCTTAACGAGCGATAAAAATAATTTTGCGAACATTAGTGCCCCCTCTCTTTCTCTCTCGTGCGGATCATTAAACGTCTCTCAAGGGACGAAAATAAATTGGCTGGCTTGTAAGAGAGAAAACAAGTGCGAACTATAAGACGAGAAGAGTTTTGTCAAGAGAAACGACAAAGAGGATCCAAAGAGTCGAAAAAAGTGGTATAGAGCTTATGTGGCAAAGCAAGACTCTCTTCGTGTAGTTTTAAACAAGGGTTAGGGTTGTGAATATATATGTATCAATGTGAGAGCGCATGTTTATGTGAGTGTGTATTTGTATGTCACGAAGAGATGCAACAGACGGATGGATAAATCACCCCTGTCTCTCGCCGTTTTCCCTTGCAGAGATTTTTAGATCTCTCTTTCCAAGGCAGCTTCTTGAGTCTACGCGACGAGAGGAGCCAGACAAAAATCGTCCAAAAATCCGTGTACCCCTCGCGGACGCCCACGGAGAAACCTTTTGCTGCAATTCTGCTACTGCCTTGAGGAGAAAAAGGAGAAAGATCGTATGTCGTCGCCTCGTTTTGAAAAAACAAAAAGTCAACCCTCTTTGTTCGTTAAAAAAGGCCTCAGTTCTACAGGCGACTCATACGTGTATAAATAAAGTAATGCTCGTCGTTATTTGCTGAGGCAACCAACGAGATATTTCTTTTTCACCGTTTTTGTAACCTACTTTTCTCATTCATGATTTAACCACTTTCCAAAATTACTCTATAATAATTACAGCCACAATTGCAATTGAAACAGTGTTTCGGAAAAACACTTTAGACTTTACTACCTCGTGAGTATATTTTAATTAAAACTGTAATTCAAGACTGTACGAAGGTAAAGAACTTATTACAGGACAATTATTATTTAAAAAAATAGTTTCATTTGTTCTGTGCACTCGAAGTAGTGCGCCCATTTACCCTGAATGAAAACTGTAACGGAAAAAACTGCAAAAAAAAAAGATGAGACACTGTTGGGTTAACCCGTTGAGTCGTGGTGGGCCATACGCTGTCCTACTATTTTTCTTGCCAGTTTTTTGATCATTTAACTATTTTCGCTGCAACAAATACTGA